>JXCR01122646.1:278910-337981 GCA_002079205.1 Phalaenopsis hybrid cultivar | reverse complement strand
AAAAAAAAAAAAAAAAAACCAGAGATTTAGAAATGCAATGTGCAAAGAGCAAGTTAGCACACTACATAAGCTACTAACGGATCTAGATAATGCCCAGGAATGTAATTTAGAATTAATACTCCGAAAAAATAGAGACGCCAACGTAAGAGTGGGTCAAAAAGTCCTTCGCAAGCATAGTAAAATCATAAATCACTGCTTTCAAGAGATGGGAAGTTCCAAGCTTTCTAGGTTGGAATCCACAATTCAGAAAATGAAAAAACGCTGTGATACATAGATCCAGATCTTGGAAGGAAAGGGAAGTAAGAACATCACATTTCGAAGAACCCTTGGTTGGTTGTAATCAACAAAACAATCGCAAGAACGAAAAAAAAAATGAAGAAATAATTCGTAAAGAACCTTCTCAGTGTGATCGCCGGCTTCTTCGAAGCCTTTCTTCACCGAGTGTGACAAAGTAAACTCACCTTGGTCGAAGCCCTAGAAACGGAAAGAAAGCAGTCTACAGCCTCGTTCCCTCGCGATTGCGACAAAACAGCCGANAGATTTCAAGTTCTTAATCTTTTAATTCTAAATTTTAATTTATCTTAAAATTTTTATTAGGATTTTTGTATATTTTTTTTATAATTTTAAGGTCCTGAAGAACCTAAATTGTAATTTTTGTAACATACCGGATAAACCAAAAGGGAACAAAGAAAATAATCCAAACATGCAAACACGCAATAAAAAGTAAAAACGCTTCAACATATCTAAAAGAGGCCAGTGTCACTGGGTCGACGACATCCCAGAAAAAAGCAAGGAAGACGGTCGAACTCCGCATATACATGCTCAGTCTTAGATCTATATAAAAATATAAAACTTGAACTGAAGGTACGGGACCCGAGTTGCTTCTCTTGGTCCCCCTCATGTGGTTTGATTCGTTATTCACAACAAAACACATGCTCGTACCTTATTTTTGATATAGACTCGGCTTGGGAACTCTATCAAATACATTTGAAATTATATCAATATANGAACTGAAGGTACGGGACCCGAGTTGCTTCTCTTGGTCCCCCTCATGTGGTTTGATTCGTTATTCACAACAATACATATGCTCGTACCTTATTTTTGATATAGACTCGGCTTGGGAACTCTATCAAATACATTTGAAAGAGAAAATAAAGGCTCAACCTGCACGAAAAACAACGTTAGCGGGAAAGTCAACAAATATGCAACGTATAATGAGTCGCGCCTTTACATCAAGGGAGTTAAATAACACCTGCAAGCAAAATGTTAGTACATATTATTACATGCTCCCCCTTAATGATACATGTGTGTGTGCATATGTATAAACATGACTCCCTGCAGGAGAACGTCCTAATATACTACAATGTATATCAAGCATGCAACCAAATCAAAAAACATAAAATGTGATGTCTGGTTAGGGCAACCAAATCAACAGAGAACTATTTTCAAAACATCGAGAAAGACTACATAACATCTTAAATTCTAGCCTGACACATAATCTAGCAAAAAATACCATAATTAGCATCTACGTGCTCAGAGTAAGTTTCCGCGTACGTATAAATTTGATGGGGTCGCCACACTGACCCTGTCTTAAAGATCAAAGGGATCTAAAGAGTGTCACCCAAGATGAATTTTTTAAAAGAGTTGGCTTTACATATGGTCTAGTTTGCTACATGCATAATTTTAAAATTATGCCGAACGTAACAAGTAGAAAAATATATTTTCTTAGTTTTCTTAAAGAAAATAAAGCCATTAACTGCAAACTTGTAATATGCAAGGTCACACGAGTTCGATCCATTGGATCCTCAACACAGCCATACTCGTGTCAATCCGGATGCTTTAACTCGCATTACCCATCAGTGTCTACCTAGCAAGCAATGTTCGTTAAGACATCACGACCAACATGGGGTCACTCATCTATCAAGTCTGGCTCACTATCCATACACACATACAAATGCAAATGGAAATAGTCATGTGATAGAAGTGGTGAGGAGGGTGTCGTGGAGGCAGTAAATCAGGAGCGGGCGTGCCGTGGAGGCAGTAAACCATAGGAATGGTGTGTCATGGATGTAGTGACCCGAAAGGGTGTGTCTGTCGTGGTGGTGGTTGATGCGGGCCTAGTGTGTGCAACTTTTCTATAGATTCAAACTCCTACGGTTAATTTGCCAATAATTCTACTTTTGTAATCCTAAAATGTGCTTCCAATATTTTATATTCACTAGGTTGTAAACATAAGTATACGTATCGCTCAAGTAATATAGGGCTCTAATGGAGTCCTAAGTATTGATCCCACGGGGAGAAGGTTAAACTCTTACGTAATTAAAAGGACATAAATAAATAGTATAAGAACTACAACAGTTAAAGATAAATGTGAAATGCAAGTCTAACGAAACTAAATCTACTATGCTAATTTTGTAAACTTAAAAGTTAAATCTACTATAAGCAGACAAAGTAATTTTAACGAAGGTTTCAAATTTAAGAAAAATATCTTTCCCATTTACAATAAGGTTGTAGCTAGTGAAGAATTAAATCTATTATTAATTTCATTTGACAAATAGGAGCAATGATATACTTTAATCCTTTGGTCAGGTGATAAAAGACATTGGCTAATTCATATGTTTTAAATCCACATCTGTGGTTAGGCTGAGAGGATACTGACTCTCACTCCAGAGCTCCCACTTCTCCCCCACTATATGGTTTTTAAACATCTGAACCAAATTGTTGATTTTAGTCTGTCACTCCAAAATTACTAATTCAACACCCATCAAACAATATTTCCCTATTTATTTGCACTCAATCCTATGAAGACTTCACTCTTCCATGAAATTAAAGTGTGATCCCTACTTAAATGCTGAAAACATGACCTTCCCGACTCTTATGTTTTTTGCGTAGATTTTAACAAATCAATTGGTCAGATTGAAAATTAAACAAAGTTCAAGATTAATCATCACAATTTAAAAAATTAAGATCAATTTCAAACAACTATTGATTCTTCACATTNGCAGTACTACACAGAGCCGTTATTATGTGGTAAAAGTTAGACAACCACCTTCAGTTAAATTTATCACTTATCCTTGAACACATGCTATAATACCCAACTTGTACACGTAAATGTACCAAGTCATCTCATATGGGTGTTTGTTTTTCATTGACAATTTATTACCCAACCATAGTGAAAAAATAGAAGAAAAGTGGCCATTATTGTGATTCATATATCCCTCACAAGAATCAAATGCTCAAATTCTATTTCAACATATAATAAAGTAAAAAATATATTTGCCTGTCAACCACGGCTGATGCATGGCCGCTTCTGTCAGCCTCCTTTGGTGGTATAAATATGAAAAATATGAAAAATACTTNTATATATATATATATATATATATATATATATATATATATATATATATATATATAAACAAGTTTACATAACACATAATTAAAGTAAACAACTTATCTTACTCTCATCCACAAACAAATCCCTTGAAGTTCCTTTGAATCACTTTCTTCTACTTGTAATGATACGCTCCCCTCTCTAAGGATTGTAATGAAGAAAAAATCTCTCACATTCCTTCNTATATATATATATATATATATATATATATATATATATATATATATATATATATAAACAAGTTTACATAACACTTAATTAAAGTAAACAACTTATCTTACTCTCATCCACAAGCAAATCCTTTGAAGTTCTTTTGAATCACTTTCTTCTACTTGTAATGATATGCTCCCCTCTCTAAAGATTGTAATGAAGAAGAAATTTCTCACATTCCCTTTCTTCTTACAACTCTTAAAGAAGAATCTCTCTAAATCTCTCAAAAGAAAAACTAAGTAGGGAAGTTGTGCTCTCTTTTCTTTTCCTTTTCTCCTCCTTCACCCACCATTTTCTGTCAAAAATGGTGGTTAAATAATGTGTGTCTGAAAATTCAAGAGTTCCCTTAAGTACCCATTCAAAATTCGTCCAAATTCAATGCATTTTGAGGAATAACCATCTCGGTGCTATTTTGGCGCTAGTCGTACTCCACACAGGTGTTCTGGCACCGTTCGGTGCCATAGCATTTCTTTGCCTTTTTTGCTCTAAATTTCATCCTTTTTGCTCCATTTTAATCCAAATCCCCAAATTGAGTATACCTGCATCAAAAATATGAAAATGTCATTCTTTAAAGTACAATTTCGCCAAAAATGACCAAATATATGCATTCAAAATATATGAAAAGGTGAAAATTTTTTTGGTGTATCAGTAGCGGCCTGAGGAATGGTTACGTCGTTGAGGTACTGACCTGAAAGGATGTGCGTGTCGGGAAGGCAGTGGCCTAGGGAATGGGTATGTCGTGGAGACAGTGACCTTAAAAGATGGGCGTGACGTGGAAGTTGTGACTTGGAAGGATGGGCGTACCGTGGTGGCAACGATTCAAATGATTGGGTGTGGCGTAGAGACAATGACTCAAAATGGTGGGCGTGTATGAATGTAGCGACTCAAAGAATGGGTGTGTCATGGAGGCAGTGACCTGGAAGATGGGCTTGCTGTGGAGGCAACGACTCAAAGAATGAGTGTGCCATGAGGGTAGTGACCTAAAATAGCAGGCATGCCTCGGAGGTAGCAGACCAAAGGTTGGGTGTGTCGTGGAGGCAGCGACCTAAGAAATGATAATTCTCATTGGAGAGAATCATACAAGTAGGGTGAGTGCATGAACATACACTCAAAATGCGACTCAAGCATGTGATAAAGACTATTCAAGATGTCATGCAAGACATATAACACATAAGCTATTATGTTTAGTCGCCTAGGGTGTAGGATGCCACTGGGGAGAATTCCACCTTGCCCCAACAATGAGCAAACACACATGCAAATGGCGAACACATACATGGTATAGTGCATCATGCATGCAAGTAAATGAACCCAATGCACATGTGAAACATATAGTATGCAAGTGATCAGTCGACCGTGCCAAGACGGCAGGTCGGGCCAAGGCAATTGGTGGGCTGAGTTGAGGCAACTGATAGGACCAAAGTAGTCGGTCAACCAGGTTGAGATGGATGATCAAACCCAAGTGGTTCGTCGACATGAGCTGACCGGTTGAGGCATGTTGTGATTGGTCGATCGGGTCGGGTGACTAGTCAGAACTAAGTGATCGGTAGACCGAGAAAGGACAGCTGGTCAGACCTAAGTGGTCGATCGACCTGACCGTGTTGGCTTGTAGGATCCAGTTGATCGATTGATTTGGTTGAGGCACCCGATCGAGGCAAATGTGCTATGTCGATCGGGTCGGGGTGGCCAATCACGACAACGTGTTATGCCGACCGGACCGGGGTGCCCGGTCGAGGAAATCACAACATGTCTCAAGCAAGACCCTGTTTCTAGAAGATTCGACGAATTTTGACATTTTTTAAAGAGTTTTCGGATGCACCTATTCGAGAACCGACCCTAGGCTCTAAGAGCTGAAATTGATCATAAAAGACCCTTCGCACCTCTTCGCGCTCCTCCGCTCACTCTTGGTTTTCTTCGCCCCTTTTCGTGCCACTTTACTTCCTTCCAAGCCATTCCACACCATTAGTCATTTATTTTCTTTATAGTTTTGAGTTTTTGTGGTAAGTTTAAGTGTGAATTACTCTCTAAGAAGTGTTGGAGAGGGAGATAAGTGAGAGATTTCTTATTCCTACATTTTCTAAGAGAGACTACGAAGGATTTTCTTTCAGAAAGAGTTCCATATAAGTGTTGTTTGTTTATTATTGTTGTATGAAATACCTTTTATACATGAACTTTATGTTTTGTTGTATCTTCCTCATGAAGTATGAGTAGTTTCCTTTATCTTTCTCTATACTCTGAGATATAGTGAAATGAATAGATAATTTGGATGTGTCAATGTTAAAATTTAAAATAAATTGTGATGATTTTTCAACTCAGCTCTTAATTTACTTTTCGATATGACCAATTGAATTATTAAAAAATGTTGTTAAACTTATGATCCAAGAAATAGAGTATGAGTTCTACAACATAGTGAGAATCATATTTAAGTCCATTAGTTTAAACCCAAGAAGGTGTGAATTTAGGGATTTGTTAAATAGGGAGTCCATTAGTTATGTTGGCTAAGTGATATGTGAAAGGTTGGAGATGTTAATTCTTGTCAATTAGGGATGAATTCAAGGAGAAATTGAGAGGAGTATGAAAAAGGGAAGGATTAATCACATCAGATAAATAAAAGTCAACCAAAACTCCATAAGAAAAGATTAACAATAGAGTTTTCATTCATATTGCACACATTCAACTAATATTGCATTTCTTGGATGAATAAAAAAAAGCACCTGAGTGGCCTATTTATTAGTGGGCAGTGCAAATATGTAAACACAACATGGAAAGGGAGTGTAATGAAAAATAAACTCAATGCAGTTAGATTTGATCTCATGATTTTTTCTGTTTTCAGAATTTCCATAAAGAAATTTCATGTCTCATACAAGCTGCATTTTAACTTTACAATTCTATCTTTGTTTCACATCTTCATATAAGCCCAGAAAAAGTTTTGGCAACTTCAATGCCAATAAATTATTTTGAGATCCAATTTTCTTCAATGCAAAATTGGAACTAAGAGCACTAACAAAGTTGGCATTAGCAAATAAAAAATTGCCATTGATAATAATATAATTAATATAATTGAGAAGGTGTAGAGTAATAAGAAGAAAAAAAAAATAGCGGTCTTAGATTTTTCAAAATCTAATTAAAACAAAAGGATGATTTACATACAAACCACTAAATTTCTATGTATTTAGATATCTTATGCTTAAACTTCAATTTTTACTTACATACCAATACATGAAAGATATATTGCACTTTTTGAAAGTTAAAATGGTGATATGAAAGTACCAATACAAAAAGCAATATTTAGGNTATATATATATATATATATATATATATATAAACAAGTTTACAAAACACATAATTAAAGTAAACAACTTATCTTACTCTCATCCACAAACAAATCCCTTGAAGTTCTTTTGAATCACTTCCTTCTACTTATAATGATATGCTCCCCTCTATAAGGATTGTAATGAAGAAGAAATCTCTCACAATTCCTCTCTTCTTACAACTCTTAAAAAAGAATCTCTCTAAATCTCTTAAAAGAAAAACTAAGTAGGGAAGTTTTGCTCTCTTTTCTTTTCCTTTTCATCTCATTCACCCACCATTTTCTGTCAAGAATGGTGGTTAAATAATGTGTGTCTAAAAATTCAAGAGTTCCCTTCAGTACCCCTTCAAAATTCGTCCAAATTCAATGCATTTTGAGGAATAACAATCTCGGTGCCAATTTGGCGCTGGTCGTGCTCCACACAGGTGTTCTGACACCGTTCGGCGCCAGAGCATTTCTTTGCCTTTTTTGCTCCAAATTTCATCATTTTTGCTCCTTTTTAATCTAAATTCCCAAATTGAGTATACCTGCATAAAAAATGTGAAAATGTCATTCTTTAAAGTACAATTTCACAAAAATGACCAAATATAGGCATTCAAAATAGATGAAAAGGCGAACATTTTTTTTTGGTGTATCAGTAGCGGCCCAAGGAATGGTTATGTCGTGGAGGTACTAACCTGAATGGATGTGCGTGTCGGGAAGGCAGTGGCCCAAGGAATGGGTATGTCGTGGAGACAATGACCTTAAAAGATGGGCTTGCTGTGGAGGCAACGACTCAAAGAATTGGTGTGCTATGAAGGTAGTGACCTAGAGGGCATGCCTCGGAGGTAGCGGCCCAAAGAGTGGGTGTGTCGTGGAGGCAGCGACCTAAGAAATGATAATTCTCATTGGAGAGAATCATACAAGTGGGGTGAGTGTATGAACATGCACTCAAAATGCGACTCAAGCATGTGATAAAAATTATTCAAGATGTCATGCAAGACATAGCACATAAGCTATTATGTTCGGTCGCCTAGGGTGTAGGATGCCATTAGGGAGAATTCCACCTTGCCCCAATAATGAGCAAACACACATGCAAATGGCGAGCACATACACGATATAGTGCATCATGCAGGCAGTAAACGAACCCAATGCATATGTGAAACATATAGTATGCAAGTGATCGGTCGACCGGGCCAAGCGGCAGTTCGGGCCAAGGCAATTGGTGGGCTGAGTTGAGGCGACTGATAGGACCAAAGTAGTTGGTCAACCAGGTTGAGATGGATGATCCAACCCAAGTGGTTGGTTGACCTGAGCTGGTCAGTTGAGGCATGTTGTGATTGGTCGATCGGGTCGGGTGACTAGTCAGAACTAAGTGATCGGTCGACCGAGAAAGGGAAGCCGATAAGACCTAAGTGGTTGATCGACCTGACTGTGGTGGCTTGTAGGATCCAGTTGATCGGTTGATTTGGTTGAGGTGACCGATCGAGGCAAATGTGCTATGTCGATCGGGACAACGTGTTATGCCGACCGGACCAAAGTGGCCGGTCGAGAAAATCACAACATGCCTCAAGCAAGACTCTGTTTCTAGAAGATTTGATGAATTTGGACGTTTTTTGAAGAATTTTTGGATGCACCTATTGGAGAACCGACCCTAGACTCTATTTAGAGCTGAAATTGATCAGAAAAGACCCTTCGCACCTCTTCGCGCTCCTCCGCTCGCTCTTGGTTTTTCTTCGCCCATTTTCGTGCCACTTTACTTCTTTCCAAGCCATTCCACACCATTATTCATTTATTTTCTTTATAGTTTTGAGTTTTTGTGGTGAGTTTAAGTGTGAATTACTCTCTAAGAAGTGTTGGAGAGGGAGAGAAGTGAGAGATTTCTTATTCCTATATTTCTTAAGAGAGAGGATTTTCTTTGAGAAAGAGTTTCAGATAAGTGTTGTTTGTTTATTATTATTGTATGAACTTCCTTTTATATATGAACTTTATGTTTTGTTGTATCTTCCTCATGAAGTCTGAGTAGTTTTCTTTATCTTTCTCCCTACTCTGAGATATAGTGAAATGAAGAGATAATTTGGATGTGTTATTGTTAAAATTTAAAATAAATTGTGATGGTTTTTCAACTGCGCTCTTAATTTACTTTTCGATCTGACCAATTGAATTATTAAAATATGCTGTGAAATCTATGATCCGGGAAATGGAGTATGAGTTCTACAACAGAGTGAGAATCATATTTAAGTCCATTAGTTTAAACCCAAGAAGGTGTGAATTTAGGGATTTGTTAAATAGGGAGTCCATTAGTTATGTTGGCTAAGTGATATGTGTAAGGTTGGAGATGTTAATTCTTGTCAATTAGGGATGAGTTCAAGGAGAAATTGAGAGGAGCATGAAAAAGGGAAGGATTAATCACATCAGATAAATAAAAGTCAACCAAAACTCCATAAGAAAAGATTAACAATAGAGTTTTCATTCATATTGCACACATTCAACTAATATTGCATTTCTTAGATGAATAAAAAAAAGCACTTGAGTGGCCTATTATTAGTGGGCAGTGCAAATATGTAAACACAACATGAGGTGTCCATGGATTAATGAGGAGATTATGGAAAGGGAGTGTAATGAAAAATAAACTCCATGCAGTTAGATTTGATCTCCTGATTTTTTCTGTTTTCAGAATTTCCATAAAGAAATTTCATGTCTCATACAAGCTGCATTTAACTTTTCAATTCTATCTTTGTTTCACATCTTCATATAAGCCCAGAGAAAGTTCTGGCAACTTCAATGCCCAATAAATTATTTTGAGATCCATTTTTCTTCAATGCAAAATTGGAACTAAAAGCACTAACAAAGTTGGCAATAGCAAATAAAAAATTGCCATTGATAATAATATAATTAATATAATTGAGAAGGTGTAGAGTAATATTATAATAATAATAATAATAATAATAATAATAATAATAATAAGAGGTCTTAGATTTTTCAAAATCTAATTAAAACAAAAGGATGATTTACATACATACCACTAAATTTTTATGTATTTACATATCTTATGCTAAGCTTCAATTTTTACTTACATACCAATACATGAAAGATATATTGCACTTTTTGAAAGTTAAACTGGTGATATTTTTGATGTGATATGAAAGTACCAATACAAAAAGTAATATTTAGGCATTAGATATGAAAATACACAAGAACTCAGTGGTATGTATGCAAATGCTCCAAAGAAAAAGACAAAAAGAATTTGGGAACATTTACACAAATCCATTGTAGCAAGTAACTATGTAAGCATTAAAACCTTTTTTTTTTTTTTTACACATTAGAAAGGAAGTGCTGTTAGTAGCAATTTTGGCCATTGAAGATATGACAAAAAGAAATTATGGGGGCTCATACTCAAAATATCAAGACATGTTAGAGATCTATCACAACATAATAGGTGTTCAAACATTTTACACAGAAGCCAGCTTAACTTGAAGCCCAAAATTCCAAACAAGAATACAACTCCATTTATCTACAATCTCATCAGTGATCTGTTGAAGAAAAAGAATACATCACACAAAAGTACAGTANGTTAGTAGCAATTTTGGCCATTGAAGATATGACAAAAAGAAATTATGGGGGCTCATACTCAAAATATCAAGATATGTTAGAGATCTATGACAGCATAGTAGGTGTTCAAACATTTTACACAGAAGCCAGCTTAACTTGAAGCCCAAAATTCCAAACAAGCATACAACTCCATTTATCTACAATCTCATCAGTGATCTGTTGAAGTAAAAAAATACATCACACAATGCCTCCAAAAAACTGCCCTCATCAGAGCCTTTAAAAGTGAATTCCATTGACCCCCACATTCAATTCAGCAGCGGGCATGGTGAAATGTGATGATTAGATTCTCTTCTCTACCCACATGTAGAAGTTTGTGATCCAACATCTGACCTCTGATCGCGATCAGCTGTCGCCTGGATCTGTGCGGCATACTGCAAGTTCCAGAGAACATCCTCAATGGAAGGTCGTGACGAAGTTTCGAGAGACAAGCACTTGCTTGTTAGAGAAACCACAGTCGACAAGGATTCCTGCGAAGAAGTTCCGATGACTATGGGATCGATGATTCGCTTTTGCTCCTCCTGACTACTGAATGACATAGCCTGTCGAAAGAAATGTGTAGCATGTTAGTGGAATCAGAACGATCCTTTCTTATCACTAAGGTAAAGCATTGAGATTTATGTAGGATACATAGTCTATCTCTTGGAAGAAAATGAATTACATGAGCTAAACTTTGTAGCGTGTGCTGGCAATATGACTGCAACAATGAAGAAGCGAATGACAACAAAATGGTAATAAGAAAAAGGGGCATTTAAATACATAGCACCAAGTTCCTATTTATTGCCATATCTGACACCCAAACATTATTTTTCATATTTTTCATATTTATACCAACAAAGGAGGCTGACAGAAGCGGCCATGCATCAGCCATGGTTGTAGGCAAATATATTTTTACTTTATTATATGTTGAAATAGAATTTGAGTATTTGATTCTTGTGAGGGACATATGAATCACAATAATGGCCACTTTTCTTCTATTTTTTCACTATGGTTGAGTAATAAATTGTCAATGAAAAACAAACACCCATATGAGATGACGAAGTACATTTACGTGTACAAGTTGGGTATTATAGCATGTGTTCAAGGAAAAGTGATAAATTTAACTGAAGGTGGTTGTCTAACTTTTACCACATAATAACGGCTCTGTCTAGTACTGCTAGTACCAAGAGATTAAATTCAAAATAATAAATCAGGTATGATCACTGGCAATACACCCAAGCATACTTAAATTAATTAAATAATTAGAAGTGCCACGAAAATAAAGCCATCATAAAGTTGGAGATAGTCCATTTCAAGTGGTTGCATGATTAGGTGTGAAATGGAGGAATTGAATTCATAAAAAAAGGTCAATAACAAAGATGACTATGAGATAATATGGTTGTATCTTTGGTTCTTATGGTGCTATTGATTTGATTCCACTAAGATAGGAGCTATGACAGTTATTTCTTATTATTGTGTGGGTTGCGTTTTCGCGTAAATATCAAAGTCTATAATCATAAGAATTCAAAATGTGTTAAGATGAACAACAAGAACAATGAAGTTTTAATTTGACTTTATGTTATTTTAATGAGTTTTGAATTTCAGAAGAAACTTTTTGTATATGCCCGAGATATCATTCTATCTAGAAAGTTTGATCAATATTGAAAATTTTGGATGAGCTNTTTCGCGTAAATATCAAAGTCTATAATCATAAGAATTCAAAATGTGTTAAGATGAACAACAAGAACATNATAATCATAAGAATTCAAAATGTGTTAAGATGAACAACAAGAACAATGAAGTTTTAATTTGACTTTATGTTAGTTTAATGAGTTTTGAATTTCAGAAGAGCTTTTATTTCTTAAAGCTTTTGTTTCTTATACACTACAACCCTAAAACCCTAAAATCATAAAACCTAAACCCTAAGCCCATCCAAAATAGCTGGGGCAGGGGAAGGAGGTCAGGGTGTGATTTTCGGTAATCATTCAAGTGGCGGTCCTCGAATTTGGAGGAAAGAGAGAAACACATTCATTATTGCATCCTCTCTCTCTCTCTCTCTCACACACACACACACACACACACACACAGGTAGTCCAAGTCGTTGCATGGATCAACATATTCTTCACTTCTTTCTCTAGAAAAATAAGTCCTCCCTAGGTGGTGTGAATCCACAAATATTTCGNCTCTCTCTCTCTCTCTCTCTCTCTCTCTCTCTCTCTCTCTCTCTCTCTCTCTCTCTCTCTCTCTCTCAGGTAGTCCAAGTCGTGCCATGGATCAACATATTCTTCACTTTTTTCTCTAGAAAAATAAGTCCTCCCTAGGTGGTGTGAATCCACAAATATTTCAAGATCCAACACTATAATTTAAACATAGACCTTAATATTAGGGTTAGTTGATAAAATAACAAGAGTGCAATTTAAACAAAATCAATTTAACTATAATTCTAAGTAATTTCAATATTATTAGGAAGTCAAGAATTATATTCCTACAGTTCATGAGAGATACATTGAGGCAATTTCAAATTTGATAGATAACTTAGAAACTTCTTTGAAATATATAACACGCTCGATTTCTAATAGTTGCATTTGCTTGAAAAAAAAAATAATATAAATTACTCGAATCTTTTGAAGAAGTTTTGCTCTTAAAGCAAGATCTACTTGAGTTGATATGAATAGAATTCGTTCTTTGATTATATAATTAAATGTATGATCAATTTAAAACAAAATGAAGTAACAATAAAATGTTTAAATATTTACTTGCTTCGAAGGTATGTTAGCCAAAAAATTATTTATCAAGGAATTAAATCATTATCAATATCAATTTTATTAAAAAAATTAATTAATAAGTTAAGCATGAGTTAAGATACAATTTAGCAAAAAAAAATAAATGTGACATTTAAACAATAAAAAATTTATGGATCGTAAGTCTATCGACCTTTATGAATTCACATAAAAAACATACTACATTTAATGCCCTTTAATGTAGTGTAAAATTTGTTTTTACTCTTGCATTTTTCATGGATCTATACTTAGAAAGCCTAAAGGCTTATTTTTGTAAAATGGGTTGAAAAAGAACATGCACCTTTTTTTAATCTCACTGGATTCCATTGTTTTGAAATTCATTTTCGAATGACATGGAAATTTCCTATTTAGTACTTCTTATATAAGATCTATATATCACACACATTACTTGCTGAGGGGAATAGGAGATTTTTTTCTTCTTGATTAATAAATGAGTAAATGACCTAATAAGCATAAAAAAAGGATTAAAAAAAACAATTACTTGGATATAATATTCTCAATCGTAAGAGTATCTTTATAATATAATCACCTTACAATATCAATAGTCCTTGATAATAAATCATAATACTAAATATGGTAACACTCTCCATTAAGCAAAATTTATATACCAATAAGCTCCAACTTGCTATATAAGTAAGAAAAAAAAGTCAAGTATTCTAGAGCTTTGGCAAAGACATTTGCTACTTATTTTAAATTGAAGAGATGAGTGAGTAACAGTTCCATAAAAGTATTTGTTGGTGGTACAAGGGGCGAGGAATGAGAGAGAAGTATGAAGCTCGAGTGTAAATCCTCTTAATCAAAAGTTGAGGTGGTGGGACACAAGTAATTTTAACATTGATGGCGTGTTGATTAAGTTAAGGGGCACAATGGGCTTGGGGATTTAGTAGTTTGGTATTGGGTTATAGTTTGGGTTATTATTGTTTCATGCAATAGAAGATTTAAGTCTATTCAATAGCCAAATGAGAATGACAGTCATATAGTTGCCATTTGGAGAATTTCACAGTATCATCATTAGCAAGAGAAGATGTATCAAGGAGAGAGTTTGTTGTGAACCAATTTAAAAAAAAATGAAAGGCCCTCAATCATAAGTACTTGAAACCATAGAGCTTAATTAAGGTGTCAACGAGGTGGGAATACTTGTTGAGAATAAATACACACCATAAAGCGAAGGTTCTGTGGAGTCATATATATGCCATAGCATAACTCATTCTATTTTAAAATAATATAAAATTTTAAGGCATTAAGAATAATATAAGAGAAAAAATATCCTAATATAAAAGTGCACTATTAATGCCATATAAATGGAAGGTATTATTGATTTAACATGTGTGAATATTAAGGAAAGGCACAAATATTTCATGCCAAATTATTTTATAAAATTTGAGCTAAAATCTACTATTTTCTATTTTTCTTTTATGTATCTCAAGAATGTAGTAGTATGTCCTATAACAAAATGACCATTTACAAAAATTAACAATATAAATAGCAACCATGAAATAAAATTTAAAGCAGCAAAATATAACACAATATTGCCAGTAATCAATCAAATTAGAGCAAGCAAAACTAAGCACTAAAGAAACAAAAAATAAATTGTGAGGAAGAAAATTTATAAAATATTAAGAAGAAAAGAACATGGATAACTAATTGATGGATAGAACAGAGTGAACAAAAATCAATGACAAAATAGCACGAGATACAAGCACTATAGCACAACCATTTCTTATATTGTCCTCACCATATTACTATCTTGTGTCTTTGTTATGTAAATAGCACAGGATGTGCACTACGATTTAATATGGTCTATAGAAAGTGCTATTTTATGCAAATGATATGTATAAGTGGAGGGAGTTTCTCATCAAGTAGAGAGATGTAGAGACCAAGATACCATGTAAACAGATAATGAAGAAGAAAAGTTAGTCTTAATATTGTTGAGGAGAAAACCCTTCAAACAACAAGCAGTGATTAATAGGAAAGATGAAGGGCTAGAGTGGCATTTATCGGCGGTTAGGAAACCAAAAGCAAAGCAAAAATAGAGCTAAGATGTAGAGCAGCAAGCAGATACGTATCAGTAATGGAAGTAGGGAGCAATAGCGCAGCAGGAAGTGAGAAGAGAAGCATGGAGCAATGTGAAGCAAGTGCCGCGGGCAACATGGCTGATGTACCAACCGCGGGCTGATGTACCATGCAAAAGCGAGGCTCATGAGTGGGCATGCAGTGCAGGTTAGCAAGTGATTCAACAGAGCAATGAGGACTGAGTTGCATGCATGCACATGATGTAGACCGGGGAATATTAAGAGTCAGTGACCCAAGTTCTAAAATGTCACGACCCAGGCCGGGGCTTAGAATTAACCAAGATGGGAACGAACGATTAGATGGTGAAAATCAATTCTACGTTATTTTAGTTCTATTACCAACAGTTTAATAATCAAATAATACACCTAAAATTCTTCATAAGGTTAGTCATGATATAGGCATGTTAAATGTTGTTTTAATACTTGCATAATGTTTAGTTTACGAAGATATCAGATTACTGTACGATTTATATATTATCATTGTATGTCTAGAGATATATGTCGGATTGTGGTTTGACCTTTATTTGACCTTTATAACTAGAGTAAAGGTGGTTCTTTTAGATTATCATATGACCTTAAATTTTAGCAGAGTTGCATGATTTTTAGTAAATAAATACAAGTCTCACATGAAAATAATGTATGCTTTAAAGTATGAAACGAAAATATGGTATACATGAATGCTTGTATATATATGTTCAGAGGAGGAGTTCACCCCCTAATGGTACAGACAGTGGATGCTACTATACCCACGCGCGTAGAGTTTTTCTACCACCTCAAAAAATTGTTATAGTTTGTTCACTAATTGCTGTGTCGACAGGATAACATCGGTCAGGGGCGACTAGACAGAACTTACCACCCCAGATAATTGTAATGTTTATATTACTAACCGCTGTGCTGATGGAATAATATCGGTTAAGGGCAGACAATGGCCTTTTCACCCGAGACAATTGCAATGTGTAAATTGCTAACCGTTGTGTCAACGGGAGCCGAGGGGACAATATCGACCAAAGGTTTGTTAGGTTTGTTGATGGTGATCCTCAAAAAGACATGTGTTTGTAAAAAGTATAAGGAAAAAGTAAAGTTAAAATTAATGCATATAATAATTTAAAGTATTTTCATTTAGAAAAGGTCATTGATGCATGTATTGGTATATTCAAATATTTCAAATGAAAGATTAGCATAGCAAAATATTTCATATAGAGATATAAAAGACAATAATGTATATTGATTGCCTTTCCTTGGCTTACTGTAGTTTGACGTATGATTGTTCCTGGGTTATCTAGACACCTCATTATACTGCTTTAACATATTTTTTACAGGTTTAAGTTTTTGATTAAGATAAATAGGAGAGGAACAAATGTATATAAGAGGCGAGATCAGCAAACGAAAATATATAAATTTCTACATGTTAATTTAATTGCTTTTTTAAGTGGCTCTTTCATGTATTATTTGAATATTAAATTTTTAGTGATAGAATTAGAATAAAAGTGAATTGATTTCCACCATCAGATCGTCCGTTCCCGTCTTGGTTAACTCCAAGCCTTGGGCCCGGTCGTGATATAAACTCATAGTGAAACTTTTATGGTATAATCTAAATTATCTAAATACTTTTATGTAGTTTATGGTGATGGCCCAAGGATTGAGATGATAGGGTGTGTTTGTTTCTATGTAATTATACTTTTACGGATGTTACATTGAATTCTTCTGATCTATCTATGGATTTTCCCATCTTAAGTTTCACATGTAAATTTTAATGTTTCTTGATTTGTGTTTGTGGTTTGTCTCCATGTTATTATTTGATGCCGAAACTAATCACTGAGTTATTGATATAGAGAGAGGGTTACAACACAATACAACACAACATAAAATAACAATGTACAACATGAACAACACAAGAAAACACCTATAAGGTGTATTCCAAGGGAGGTGGAGGTCGAGTAGGTGGGTCAGGATGATCGGCAGGGGTGGCGGCAACAAATGGATACTGGTGGCAGTGAGGGGAAGATGCAGAACTGCAGGGACAACAAGGATGGAGGGTTGAGCACCAAGTTTTGTTGCAGAACAACGGTGACTGGGTTGGGATGAAGGTTGTTGGACTGGATAGTAGATTATGCTGCAACGAAGGGTCGGCTGGATGTTGGGAGTAAATCTGGGAAGTTGGCCAACAAGGTTATGTCACAGGGAAGGGTCGACTGGGTGCTTGTAGGAAGTCTGGATAGCTGGACAACAAGATTATGCTGTTGGGAGAGGACAACTACGTGTTGGGAAGATACATCACCACATTAGAGTAGTATACAACTGGAGCACCACCACCTCCTCGGATACAACTCTAGAAAAGGAAAAAGGCTTCACACAGGAAATCTAAAAGCAAACAAACAAAAAAAAACTGAAAAACTCTAAGCATAACACCCCCAATTTATAATGAGGGCTAGGACTTATTTTAGGCAATGTTTAAAATAAGAAAGAATAATAGAAATAATAATAATTCATAATAAGAATTCAGATTAGTCAAGGACGAATAAACTAATAGAATTTAATATTAGGCAAGGATAAGTAAAATAAATCAGAATTTAGAATTGATAAAGGCTTAAAATAGGAAAATACTATGAAGGAAAGAGTAGGGGAGAGGAAGGAAAGGGAAAGAAATATTGTGAGGGAAAAGGAAAGAAAAGGCAGGGAAAGGCAACCCTCCCCCTTGAGGACCGGCTGGTCCAGCCAAGCTGGAGTGAACCCTAGGTCGATCCTCCCCAACACTCGCGTCAGACTTCTGAGGTTAAAGGAGCTTCAAACTTATTCGTCGAAGCTTCTGGTTCTCTCCAGCCATTCCTGGATCTCGCTGGGGATTGCGTTGGCTTCCAAAACTTTTGAGGAGCTTTTCCCACTTATGAACATACCTCCCTATCAATCTGTTTTGGTTTAGCATAATATGAGTCAGAAGTACACCACTACGTACGTTTTCACGAGTCAAATTCCGAATAAGTAAATATCTCATATGTTTCTCATCTATGACAAGTTGGGCCTCAGCGAGGTTGAGGATTTCTAAGAGTTTCGTTGATGGATTATTTTTATTATTTTTCGAGTTTTCCCTCTAATTTTTGAACTTTTGGAGAACTATCTTCTGCTGTGGTCCAATAACAAGAGCTACGCACTGGCCTTTTGTCTGGTGATGCTATCAATTGGTCGTTACTAAGACCATCCACTAAAATATTAAATTCTGACATCTTCCGGTCTGAGCGATCTTTATGTCTCAACAAAAAATTTCCATCTTCTAGAAATGTAGGAACCACAATCTCATCAAAAGTCGCATGTTCCTTTCGATCACATGGAGGAAAGACATTGGATCAACGAGCAAAAGTGTTCTATGGGGAAAGACATCATCGGATGAAAATTTTCATTCGAACTGCTCTTCAGTGTCTGCAATGCCATTAACCAAATTTTCGATGACGCCCTACTCAGTGAAGTAGATTATTCCCCTGGTTGTGTATTCTGCTTCAACATGTCAAACCCGTGGCACTTGCAATATTTTCTGGTTGTGACCGACTTGCGAATTAATTTCGTTGGATAGTAACAAGGGGGGTCGTCTGGTGACACAGTCTCTCAACTTCGAAAGTTAGAGTATGCAATTTTTAGTGGTATTAAGTTGGTAGGAACTGACTTAGTGTTTATCATTTGTCTTTTCATTATTATTCTTTCAACTATTCTATTGACGGTCCACTTGTGTCTGCAAAACACAACCAATCATGTAAAATAACAAAGCACATTTGCCCTTATAACAATCAAAACAAATCATAATTCACAAGGTCCAGGACTTGCTTCACGGACTTTATGTTCATGCAAAATAGCATGTCTGGATAGTTAATAATTAGTATAATTCCTTGCCTTTTGGGGGCCCAAAACTTTCAGCTTTTATTTTAAAATTCCTATTTAGGCATACCATTTCATATGGAAGAAATGCTCCCCCTTTTTCAGATCTTCGTAGTCCAAGAAGTGCTTCAAGTAAGATTAAGCCAAAAGAATAAACGTCATCCTCCAAGTGTAATCCTTCTCTGTTTATTAACATTAAAAATATTGCATGAATACTTAGAAAAAGCTATGAGATAATATAAAAAGCCATAATTGAATGATAAAAAGCTTCATCATCTTCATTAGGAGAATATAAAAAATGCTTTAACCAAATAAATGAACACCCAACAGTACAATCCAATTTGTTATTGTATTACCCCCTCTTTTCATTATACAATAAATATGCTGTTTTCACATGAGAAATATTCCATATACAGCAATCATTTCCATTTTTATACACTTTTCCCACCTCAGTTTCAATCCAAAATTAAAAAAATAAGAGGCGGTTCAGGACCAAATTTGGTTTTTGTTCATTTATTTTATTTTATTTTATTTTATTTATATTTTGATTTGAAATAAATCATGTTCAGTATGTTGAAAAAAAAATCAACTTATTTTTAAAAACACTCAAAACACCTAAAAATAGTTCTGAGGTTTCTAAAAATATGTTGAAAGCAAAGGAAATAAAAATTAAAAAAGAAAAACAAAAGATAAAAATTATCACAAAGAGACCCTAAGTTTTAACCTTATCATGTTAAATTTTAGTAGTAAAAACATAGCCGTAGATTTGCTGCACAGTAGCAGTCTCTATGATAGTGCTAATGGGATCTGGCAAAGAAAAGTTCATTTCTAATTCTCAAGAGCAAAATCTTCTAATTCCATTCTTTTAAAATGAAAACTTACTTTTTCTGATAAAAATGTGTAATCATTTAATCGCCCCATCACTGTTCTTGTTGGAGTTGAAGTTACAACTCTTTTTTATTAAAAGCAATTTTTATGAATTAATTTATCTCTATATTACTAAATTCATAGGAAAAGAAGAAAGTAATCGTGTACTGAATCAGTATTCAGAGAGAAATAAATAAGATAGCTGACTCACGATGCTATGTATTTGCTTTGGATGGCTCTCTGCCCTTCAGCCCTAGCCTGCAAACCAAAACTCACTGTTATAAGGTCATGCTATATAATACATTTCTTGAATGCTAAACACTTGTTTATGAAGGGCTCAAGGTTTAAGACCCTGTTTAGTATGATTTTATTGATTGATTATGTATTTCAGATAAGAATTAGATTTTTAAGTTTTTTGCTAGAAGTTAAGTCAGTTGTTACGAGGAAAGATTCGGTTGTACGAAAGCTAAAAAATGATGCTTATGAAGAAGTCAAACATGCATGCTTTCTAGAAACATTGTTTCGTTCCAAAAAGAATTGATTCTCCGTTTTTTTTTTAAATTGCCCTGATGATTCGCAATAGTTTAAGATATGAAATTTTTGTAGATTATATAAAAAAATATAGGATTCACAAATCAAATACCAATAAATTTGCAAAACTTGCTTCATATAGGTGCAAACTAGCAAAGACGAATCCAAATAACAATGCAGTGATCTAATAAATCCAAGGAAATCAACAATAAATTCAAACCACAGAAAATTGACAATAATTGTTATTTATTCGTCGCAATTGGAAACTTAGTAGTAACAATTCTGAACAAAATTATGAACATTATCAGACTAAAAATAAGAGAAGAAATTTGAAAAGAAAAATAATTTACCAAAGTAACCATATGAATGCCTCAAGCTGCCTAAAAAAAATGCCTTAGTCACACGTATGCTACAAATTAACTAATTACCGACAAGCTAGTAGATTGATTTGCTTAGAGCTCATTTATAATCATTTAATGAAGTAATAAAATAAGTTTAAATTTTTTTATAAATATTCTTTTGATAAATGATAAGCTTGACTAGCTTGATGTTTGATTCATTCATGATCATGAGCAATTTCATTTAAAACTCAGGAAAATGCTCATTTCAAAGGTTTATTTAGGCTTGATAATATTTTTCATTTAAGACACAATAATATATTTGTTTAAAACTTGATAATAAACTCATGTAATACTCAATTATAAATTTATTTAAATCCTTTTCTCTACTAGATTGGTTTTGTCCATTAACACAAACTACTTTTTTTGAGCTCTCTGAAAGATCGTTCATTTTTATTTCATAGCTCATTCAATTAAAATCTTCTCTAAAGCTCGATACTTGCTCATTCATAAGCTCAATAAGATTGTTCACTTAACTTCAATAGTTTTGCTCCTTAATGGGATTGATAATTATATAAAAAAACCTCGATAAAAAAAATNTTGATAATATTTTTCATTTAAGACACAATAATATATTTGTTTAAAACTTGATAATAAACTCATGTAATACTCGATTATAAATTTATTTAAATCCTTTTCTCTATTAGATTGGTTTTTTCCATTAACACAAACTACTTTTTTTGAGCTCTCTGAAAGATCGTTCATTTTTATTTAATAGCTCATTCAATTAAAATCTTCTTTAAAGCTCGATACTTGCTCATTCATAAGGTCAATAAGATTGTTCACTTAACTAATAAACTGTTCAATAGTTTTGCTCCTTATTGGGATTGATAATTATATAAAAAAACCTCGATAAAAGAAAGTATACCTTCTTCATAAATGAAACAACAATCCTTCCACCATGTTACTGTATATGGCAACTCCTCATAAAGAAGCAACTATCACATCTCCCATGTCAGCCACCTCCAATCAATCCTCCAACAATATTGAAACTTCTCCTCCCACAAAATCCAAAACGCCTCAAAAAACAATCATCATACTACCCCTTCCTAAGTAAGAGTATAACAAGTAATTAACATTTTAGTTTTTTAAATTTAAAAGCCCACATTACTCTCATCACTCATGAATTTCTATTAAAATCACCGGCACAAATGAATTGCTTATCGCGAGCCTTATCCTCAACCATATTCATATTCTCCCACTCCTTATTTTTATTCTCAGTTACTTTCCTTTTTTTTACTAATAAACAAGCCTCAATAAAAAATTAATTAAAATAATAACTATGCTGTTAGTTAAAACTTCAACTACATAAACTTTTATGGATACATTTTTTATTTATTTATTGTTAGTTAATATATGAGATGTGAGGGTTGATAGGTGAGAAATATTGATGATATTTTTAATTTTTTATAAAAAAATTATATCAGTCTCACAAATTTGAGACTTTTTCTATGGTGAGGTGCGCCTCTTATTGCTCAATTTTAAACAAGCCTTAAGAGGCGACTCTTATTGCAACAACAACAAGCCGTTCTCACTGAACCCTTTTTCTGCATTGTGTTCTATTGAGCGTCATCTTTTCATTTAAGTATAATAGATTAAGTTCATTTTTTGTACAATATACCCAAGTCTTTTTAGTTCTACCTCTACCTTTCTTAACAGCAGTCATAGTTAAAGCATCCACTCTCCTAATCGGATCATGAGATGGTCAACGTTTAATGTGAACAAACCATCGAAGACGACTCTCTCTAATCTTGTTCGTCACTGAAGCTACACCAACCCTATCACGGATGTACTCATTTCACATTTTGTCTCTAAGTGTCACTACCTAAGCATTCTCATCTCAGCGACACTTAACTTTGTTTTATCCTTCTTTTTTAAATGCCAACATTTTGTGTCATAGAGCATTGCAGTTTTCCCACCATGTTATAAGATTTTCCTTTCAATTTAAGCGGTATTTTTCTATCACACAATAGGTCTGAAACATTCCTCCACTTCAACCAATCAACTTGAATTTTACTAATAACGTCGTCATCTATATCACCATCACTCTGAACAATAGACCCAAGAAATCTAAAATGTTCACACCTTTTAATGATTTGATCACCCATAGTGACAACTCTGCCACTAGAGCTACGAATACTACTAAGGAGTGCCTCTTATTGCGCAACTTTAAAAAAGAATTTATAGTGATAATATCTTTCTTCATCGATCACACTCAGCTTGCAACACAGTTCATCAAAGATCTTGATAAGTTCTCATACTTTCTTGATGTTGAGATAATCCCTTCCTGATAGGGTCTTCTTCAGTCTACAATAATGGCCTATTAAAACAAGAACATGTTGAATGCAAATGATGTCACCACACTAATCTCTCAGCAACATTCTCAGAATTCATGATGGCATCTCCCTCACAAATACTTCTTCCTCGCCTGGTTGAATTTTATTGTCAGCAAACTCTCTCAATTCATGCATTAGCCCACAATTGTGTACTGGAAAGTTGGAAAATGGATTCTTAGTTTTCTTCAAACCATACTTAAATATGGGCTTTTTCTTCATTGCAGCTCTATCCAGTCACTTCATGTCATTTCTACGTTTAGCTAAGTGGATAACATTGCCAACTAAAAATCATAATTGTGCGTGTTAAGTTACTTCGCCACCAAGTCTTCTACTGAAGCCCAAAGAAATATTGTTTCTCATTCTTCCATCAAAACAAATAGGCTGTCGTTGCATCTGCCACTATGGAAATCACATGGTTATAATCTGTTATAATAATATTGGTGAAAACAGCTCAATTTTTCATTCAGGAATGATACATATTACCATTTATTTTCACTTCAGTCAGGAGAGAATTCAAATTGTGTGCATATGCACTTACCAAGCCACTCTTATGTAATCATTTCAACTGGTCATGTACTAAGATCCAAGGGTCCAATTAGATAAGAAAATAATTACCATTCTTTATTATGTATTTACTTAGTCTCTCCACATTATTTAGCAAATTATTATAGGCATAATCTTAATTCATACATTTGATAGCAAAACATATAACCAGGGTTTATCAAAAGTTTCTTGGGTAGTTTAAGCATTCAAATTTTACTTATCATATAAAATATTTGTAGAATTTGATCTCCCATATAAACTGCAAGATTCAGAACACACTAATCCCAATAATAATAAATCATAAAACCTATGCCTTTAACAACTAGCCTCTGAAAAGCAACCAAAAATCACCATCATAGCACATTTATAGCTAGAATATTGCCAACTGCTCACACACAAAAAAAAAAAAAAACTTTGACAAAAACTATCGTCTTCCATAGACAACAATTAATATGAAATAATTAATCCCAAAATATTAAGAACGAATAAGCACAATTTTGAACTTGAGAACAACCACAACCGAACTAACTCTAATCCATGTCAAACCACACAAGCCTACCTATTACTATTTTTTTAAAAAAAATTACTGAAAAGTTTAGTTTGTTTATTCCTCCAATAAGTTTTTATGCACAAAACAACCAAGAAAATAAATGAGAAAAAATACAATTTTAATAAGCAATACTAATTAAAATAGTTTTAAAATAAAAAACTGTCATCAATAACTTCCTAGCATGCCTTCTCCTCTATCTACCCCTTACAGCCTTCCTATGTTTATAGCCGGTGAAAGCGATTTGCGGCTCTCCCTTTTCCTTATTTTCACATGGATTCATGGCCTGCATTTTCTTGTTTAACACTTGAATCCATGGCTCATTATCTTCCACATTTACCAATCCCGTCAGGCATTAGGTAGTCTCAACGCAATAAATTAATCCAATAGAGAATGCATGTAAATATTCATCAGTCATGTTTAAAATAAGTTTATGAATAACAATAGTTCATAAAGAAAACTAAACAACAATTGTATCAAATAATCATCCACTTTATTTCACAGCACATCGTGGTATGATAGAATAGAAAATAGCACCACATAATATATCAATAAAAACATTGTCAAATGAGGTTCAGAATATTGAAGTACCTCAGTTTTGTGAATTTCTTCTGTAATGATCGTCAAGCCATAGTCGCTTACTTTTGCTACAAGATATTCATCTAATAAAATGTTATGAGATTTCAGTTGATTACTGTAGAAACCAGGAATAACTCCAGTGTGCAGGAAGTGCACTGCCTTAGCTATGCCGATGAGAACTCCCAATCTTTCATGCCACTTCAGAACTTTCTCCATATTGCGCTCTAAATAATTGATTCAAATGCCAAAGACATTATGAATTGTGACCAGAAAAAAAAATCTCAACAAAATCACATTTTTTTTCTGGTTGTTTACTTACCAGATAAGTGGGAGCGAAAATTCCCATTTTGTACATATTCATAAACAAGAAAGACCCTATCAACACTAGAATCATCCGCCGCACAATCAATGCAATGTCCTAAGAGGCAAACCAAATGTGGATGGCGAAGTTTGGAAAGTAGGTCCAACCTTAGCTTCAAGTTCCTTATTGAATGTTTTCGAGATAATACCAAACATCTTATAGCCACAAAAATTCCATTTTCTAGCCTCCCCTTATAAAGCTGTAAAGCAAGAGAGAAAAAAAAAAAAGCAAACTTCATTACTTAAAATCTTTTAAGAAATCAAGATATTTAAAAGCACTATAAAAATTGAAACATTTCGTATATGATAATTTTTTGTAGATTTAACTTGTTCAGTAGAAAAAATCATTATTATGAGGAAGTTAATTTAAATATAAACATGTTCAACAGAAGTTTGAATTTCAGTAACTACCTTCCCCGCAGTTCCCTCGCCTATATATGATGAACTTTCAAAATTCTTGGTTGCTTCTTTTAAATGCTCCAAGGAGAATGCTCTATAAGTAGGCAGCACTTGGGGGCCAAACTTCATAGCCTGAGAAACAAATCCTGAATACCAATTGAATAAGAAAAAAATATATAATCGAACCAAAATAAAGAAATCTTAAATGCAAAAGAAATCATGAAGTTAGAATATAAGATGGTTCAAGCTAGGTAAAATATTTAAATTATAACTTTGCAAAAAATTAGTTCCAAGAATAGTTTCTGTAACTGAAAAGACTCCCTTCTCCTTCTTACTAATTGAAATAATATGTTACAAATTTATAGCCACCCCCTCTCTATAGATGAGGAATATACCTGATATAGAAAAGATCTGAAATTAAATTTCATCTAAATAGGTTACCTAATATACAAGCTACCTAACATACAAGCTTTATATTTAGTGTTTTCCATAACACCCCCCTCAAATTGGAGCATATATATATATATTAATTATGTTCAACTTGTCACAAATATAAGCAAAACTTGCTCCTTTAAGGCCATTCATGAAGATGTCTCCTAGTTGTTTTTGAGACTTTACATGAGTTATAGAAATCAAATTCTATTGAATCTTTTCGTGAACAAGATGACAATCTATCTCAATGTGCTTCGTTCATTCATGGAACATAGAGTTAAAGGTAATATGATTTACAACTTGGTTATCATACCACAACCTTGCTGAAGTAGTCATCAAAAAATTCATTTCGATTAGAAATTAGAAGTCCACATCAATTCACTTGAAGCTAGTGTCATTGCTAGATACTCAAATTCTGCATTAGACCATGACATTAAATTTTGTTTCTTACTCTTCTATGAGACCAAATTGTCACAAAAAAAAAAAATTCAATGTTGGATCTACGATCAATCTTGAAACTTGCCCAATTTGCATCATAGAAGTATTCAATATGTTTATGCCCATGATTATGATATAGAATCCCTTTTTCAAAAAATCCTTTGAGGTAACATAGTATCTATAGCTGATTAACGATGGACTGCGGGGAAAGAAATGAACTAATTTATAGTGATAACAAAATATGCAATGCCAAGACAAGTCATAGTGAGGTAGTTTAAATTCCCCAATAACTTCCTATATTATTTAGGATCATTAAAAAGCTCTCCATCCTTGGTAAGTTGTTGATTAGAAGCCATCAGGTACTACATAATTCGGCCCCTAATATCCCTGTTTCTACTAACAAATCCAAAACGTGCTTCTGTTGAGATAGAAATATACCATTCTTGCTCCTTGATACCTCATTTCTAAGAAGTATTTCGAGGAATACAGATTGTTAGTGTTGAACTGATTTTGAAGAAATGATTTCAATGATAAGATCCCTTGCAAATGATAAGATCCCTTGCACATCACTTCTAGTAATAATAATGCTATCAATATAAACCACCAATATAATGATTCATAAAAGCAGATTGCTTATAAAATACAGTATGATCAATTTTATTTTTTTGCATCCCAAATTCTTATATTGTTTGGCTAAATTTTTCAAACCATGCTCGAGATCTTTGCTTCAATCCATATAGAGACTTCTGAAAATGGCATACTTTCGCAGATTCCCCATGAGCAACAAACACAGGAGGTTGTTACATGTATACCTCTTTCAAAAGATCACCATGCAAAAGAACATTCTTCAAATCCAGCTGGTAGAAGGGCCAATTATTCATTGTGGCCAAGGACATAAGTAGGCGGATTGAAGTTAACTTAGCTACTAGAGAGGAAGTGTCAAAATAATCAATCATATAAGTTTAAGTATAACCCTTAGCCACCAACCGAGCATTGAGACAAAAATGAAACTTAACTGCAAAGACCCACTTGNAGAAACAAATCCTGAATACCAATTGAATAAGAAAAAAATATATAATCGAACCAAAATAAAGAAATCTTAAATCCAAAAGAAATCATGAAGTTAGAATATAAGATGGTTCAAGCTAGGTAAATTATTTAAATTATAACTTTGCAAAAAATTAGTTCCAAGAATAGTTTCTGTAACTGAAAAGACTCCCTTCTTCTTACTAATTGAAATCATATGTTACAAATTTATAGCCACCCCCTCTCTATAGATGAGGAATATACCTGATATAGAAAAGATCTGAAATTAAATTTCATCTAAATAGATTACCTAATATACAAGCTACCTAACATACAAGCTACCTAACATACAAACTTTATATTTAGTATTTTCCATAACACCCCCCTCAAATTGGAGCATATATATATTAATTATGTTCAACTTGTCACAAATATAAGCAACACTTGCTCCTTTAAGGCCATTCATGAAGATGTCTCCTAGTTGTTTTGGAGACTTTATATGAGTTATAGAAATCAAATTCTATTGAATCTTTTCTTGAACAAAATGACAATCTATCTCAATGTGCTTCGTTCATTCATGGAACATAGAGTTAAAGGTAACATGTTTTACAACTTGGTTATCATACCACAAACTTCCTGAAGTAATCATCAAAAAATTCATTTCGGTTAAAAATTAGAAGTCCACATCAATTCACTTTAAGCTAGTGTCATTGCTAGATACTCAAATTCTGCACTAGACCAAGACATTAAATTTTGTTTCTTACTCTTCTATGAGACCAAATTGTCACAAAAAAAATATTCAATGTTGGATCTACGATTAATCTTGAAATTTGCCCAATTTGCATCATAGAAGTATTCAATATGTTTATGCCCATGATTATGATATAGAATCCCTTTTTGAAAAAATCCTTTGAGGTAACATAGTATCTATAGCTGACTAATGATGGACTGCAGGGAAAGAAATAAACTAATTTATAGTGATAACAGAATATGCAATGCCAAGACAAGTCATAGTGAGGTAGTTTAAATTCCCCACTAACTTCCTATATTATTTAGGATCATTAAAAAGCTCTCCATCCTTGGTAACTTGTTGATTAGAAGCCATCAGGTACTACATAATTCGGCCCCTAATATCCCTGTTTCTACTAACAAATCCAAAACGTGCTTCTGTTGAGATAGAAATATACCATTCTTGCTCCTTGATACCTCAATCCCTAAGAGGTATTTCGAGGAATACAGATTGTTAGTGTTGAACTGATTTTGAAGAAATGATTTCAATGATAAGATCCCTTGCACATCACTTCTAGTAATAAGAATACTATTAATATAAACCACCAATATAATGATTCATAGAGCAAATTGCTTATAAAATACAATGTGATCAATTTTATTTTTTTGCATCCCAAATTCTTATATTGTTTGGCTAAAATTTTCAAATCATGCTCGAGATCTTTGCTTCAATCCATATAGAGACTTCCGAAAATGGCATACTTGCGCAAATTCCCCATGAGCAACAAACACAGGAGGTTGTTCCATGTATACCTCTTTCAAAAGATCACCATGCAAAAGAACATTCTTCAAATCCAGCTAGTAGAAGGGCCAATTATTCATTGTGGCCAAGGACATAAGTAGGCGGACTAAAGTTAACTTAGCTACTAGAGAGGAAGTGTCAAAATAGTCAATCATATAAGTTTGAGTATAACCCTTAGCCACCAACCGAGCATTGAGACAAAATGAAACTTAACTGCAAAGACTCACTTACAGCCAACAACCTTCCTTACATAAGGTAGTTCAACTAGTTCTCAAGTTTTTAGTTTATGCATTCATCTTATCAAGCATTGTTGCCCTCCACCCATAATGAGATAAGGCTTGCTGAATAGATCTTGGAACCTCAATAGAGTTAAGAGAAGCAACAAACGAGCACGAAGTGGAAGATAATTTATTATAGTTAACACAAGAGAAAATGGGATAGAAGCATTGAAGTTTAAGTAAATTAAAATCAATGGGAGGAGGATCCACCGAGGAAGATGATAATAATATCGGACTAGGATTAGGGGAATGAATTCTTCTCAAGTAAACATTAATGATGGGTAGTTTGGTTTGAGGCATTATAGATGGAGCTGAAGCAGAATCTGAACTTATGATGTGATACGTTAACAAATCATCAAAATCTAGTGATGATTTACATATTGATGAGTCACAAAAGAATGGGATTTGTTCATGAAAAGTGATAACAACATAAAACATGTACCTCTTTAAGAAAGGGAAAAAATATCAATACTCTGTTTGTAGGCAAGAATATCCTAGAAAGACATCAGTTTGAACACTTGAGGATGAGTATTTCGAACAAAACAAGTAAATCCAAATATATGTGATTCAATAGAAAAGCGAGAGTAAGCTGGAAAGAAAACATGGAGGGACATCTAGTTCTACAAAACAGAAGAAGACATTCGATTGATAAAAAAACATGCAGTAGAAACTGCATCATCCCAAAATTATTTAGGCACATTCATTTAAAACAAAAGAGCTCTAGCAGTCTCAAGAAGATGTATATTTTTTTTTCAGCTATTCCATTTTGGGATGGAGTATCGATACGGGATTACTGTCGAAGCATCCTGCTTTGTGTCATGTACTTCTGAAAGGGTGTAGAATAATATTCTTTGGCATTGTCATTTCTCAAAATCTTAAACGAAACATTCAATTGAGTTTTTATTTCAACACAAATATTAAAATATGATAGTAACTCAGTATGGGATTTTATAAAGTAATATCAGGTCATATGAAAAAAAATCATCCACAAAGTTGACAAAATATCAAAATCTATTAGATAAAATAGGATAAGATCCCTCATACATCAGAATGAACAAAAACAAAACTATAAATGACTCTTTTATTAATTCTGAGAACAAAATACAAACAATAGTGTTTATTAAATTGACACAACTCACAATCTAAAGATCATAACTATTGAAATTGAGTGTACAACATTTTTAACATTTATAGGGATGTATGTCCTAATCAACAATAAATCTCAAAAAGGAGATAACTGCTAGAACAAGCTATGAGTCGAGGTTCCTAATTATCCAAAATATATACCCTCATTCTCGTCCTTTACTGATAAGCTTATTCGTCATAAATTCCTGAACTAAACAATAATCGGGAATAAACAAGATATAACAATTAATATCACATGTAATTTTGCTAATACAAACAAATTAAAAGCTAAATGAGATAAAATGAAAATAAAGTTAGAGGCAAAAACAATGTAATATTGAAGGTGTCATAACCAAGAATATTAGGAGTAGATATATCTGTTAAAGTGATTGAAGAGAGGTGTATATTATAGGTAGAAAAGAGTTTTGGATTACCTGTCATGTGATATGTAGGACCAAAATCAATGACAAGAATCATTGTTACCTGACTCAAAAAGGGAGATGATAGATGAGGATTTCTTGGATGCTTCCTGAAATTTGATGAACTTGGCATATTTATTTGCAAAGATGGAGAGAGTCTGACTTATAGAGGCCTCAGTAGTAATAATAATATGAGCTAATTATGATTTAGAACCCTTCNAATCTGAACTTATGATGTGATACGTTAACAAATCATCAAAATCTAGTGATGATTTACATATTGATGAGTCACCAAAGAATAAGATTTGTTCATGAAAAGTGATAACAACATAAATCATGTACCTCTTTAAGAAAGGGAAAAAATATCGATACTCTGTTTGTAGGCAAGAATATCCTAAAAAGACATCAGTTTGAACACTTGAGGATGAGTATTCCGAACAAAACAAGCAAATCCAAATATATGTGATTCAATAGAAAAGTGAGAGTAAGCTGGAAAGAAAACATGGCGGGACGTCTAGTTCTATAAAACAGAAGAAGACATTCAATTGATAAAAAAACATGCAGTAGATACTGCATCATCCCAGAATTATTTAGGCACATTCGTTTAAAACAAAAGAGCTCTAGCAGTCTCAAGATAATGTCTATTTTTTTTTCAGCTATTCCATTTTGGGATGGAGTATCGATACGGGATTACTGGCGAAGCATCTTGCTTTGTGTCATGTACTTCTGAAAGGATGTAGAATAATATTTTTTGGCATTGTCATTTCTCAAAATCTTAAACGAAACATTCAATTGAGTTTTAATTTCAACTCAATTATTAAAATATGATAGTACCTCAGTATGGGGTTCTATAAAGTAATATCAGGTCATATGAAAAAAAAATCATCCACAAAGTTGACAAAATATCAAAATCTATTAGATAAAATAGGATAAGATCCCTCATACATCAGAATGAACAAAAACAAAACTATAAATGACTCTTTTATTAATTCTGAGAACAAAATACAAACAATAGTGTTTATTAAATTGACACGACTCACAATCTAAAGATCATAACTATTGAAATTGAGGGTACAATATTTTTAACATTTAAAGGGATGTATGTCCTAATCAACAATAAATCTCAAAAAGGAGATAAGTGCTAGAACAAGCTATGAGTCGAGGTTCCTAATTATCCAAAATATATACCCTCATTCTCGTCCTTTACTGATAAGCTTATTCGTTATAAGTTCCTGAACTAGACAATAATCGGGAATAAACAAGATATAACAATTAATATCACATGTAATTTTGCTGATACAAACAAGTTAAAAGATAAATGAGATAAAATGAAAATAAAGTTAGAGGCAACGACAATGTAATACTGAAGGTGTCATAACCAAGAATATTAGAGGTAGATCCATTTGTTAAAGTGACTGAAGAGAGGTGTGTATTATAGGTAGAAAAGAGTTTTGGATTACCTGTCATGTGATATGTATGACCAAAATCAATGACAAGAATCATTGTTACATGACTCAAAAAGGGAGGTGATAGATGAGGATTTCTTGGATGTTTCCTGAAATTTGATGAACTTGGCATATTTATTTGCAAAGATCGAGAGAGTCTGACTTATAGAGGCCTCAGTAGTAATGATAATATGAGCTAATTATGATTTAGAACCCTTTNAACACTAGAATCATCCGCCGCACAATCAATGCAATGTCCTAAGAGGCAAACCAAATGTGGATGGCGAAGTTTGGAAAGTAGGTCCAACCTTAGCTTCAAGTTCCTTATTGAATGTTTTCGAGATAATACCAAACATCTTATAGCCACAAAAATTCCATTTTCTAGCCTCCCCTTATAAAGCTGTAAAGCAAGAGAGAAAAAAAAAAAAGCAAACTTCATTACTTAAAATCTTTTAAGAAATCAAGATATTTAAAAGCACTATAAAAATTGAAACATTTCGTATATGATAATTTTTTGTAGATTTAACTTGTTCAGTANTCTTCTTTTAGAGTAGTATATCCCGGGTTAGATAAGATTTATGATTTAACACTTTCATATTGAGAGTTGAGGGTAGTCAGAAAACATATGATAGTCATTTTTTCTCTTTGAGCCTATTGAATTTGGACATCAGAACTAAATGGTAGCGGTGAGCTCAATTCTTCATACATACGTTTAAAGTGCATGTAATACATGTTAAGTGACAGATTTTGTTGTTCAACACGATGAAATTCCTTGTATCAAATATTTCATAAATATTTTTTTCCCAGATAACACGCCAATTCCTCCATCGGATCTTCAACACAGTCGCAATGATTAATATGACCGGATTGATCAAGATCGATAGAATTTCATATTTGTACAAAAAAAATTGAGCATCCACTCAAAATAATTCAACTCAAGTCTCAACCGAAGGATTATCAATGAGATGACTATCTTGAGAAATACTCCTTGAATAGCCTCACAGTTTTATTCTAGTTAAAATAATTGATGTCATTTAACTTTTCATCAGTCATCTTAGCCGCTGATGAAAGCAAAACTGTCACAAGATGTTTGTGTTCACTATCTATAATTGATGTTATTAAGTACTGAAAGTTGAACCACCAAAGCACTTAAAGGCAAATAATACCCTAACCCACTGATTAACAATCTTCAAATAAAAGCCAAACAAATTGATCCCGATGAACTGAAAAGGTAGATGCAGACCGAGCATAACTAGTAGAACATGTCAGCTTTATCGATTCCCTAAGCTCGTCGACACAGATAAGGCGGACAAAGCAGATCAAAATTGAAAGCGAAGTCAATGCAGATGACACTGTTCGAAGCGAAGGACTTTTAGGAAGCCAACGATGAGAGTATGGATTAAGGAAATATTTAAAAGGGGAGTAGATCTAGAGAACATAGTTCTTAAATATCCCAGATACCTCTCATATCCACATTTTGACTTACACAGCTACAAGGGGGATGCTTTTTGCTCTTGTTGCAACACCATTTTCAACTTTCCATAATCTGTAAATACTCAACAAATTAAACTAAATGTAAATACAATTTATTTCAGGTACTAAATTTACAGTTTAAATTCCTTAAAAAAGAATTACAAAATAAACACACTTGCAATCTTCTTTTACAACATATAAACCGCGCAGAAGAGATTATGATAAATTCGTTGAGGCTGAAAAGATTCAAAAGACTCAAGCTGTATAAGAGTTAGATCACCTATCCATGGGAGCAAAAAGCAGAAAAACCTATGCATCTTTCAAAATCTAATTGTTTTCATAAATAAAAAACCCAGCTATTGGATACTGTCTAATATTTATTATTGAAGAACAAAATAATGATAAGAGTGAACGGGTGGTGGATGAACCAAAACTTTGAAGAACTTGTTATAAAGTTCATTTGTCTGAATCAAAATAACCCAGCAAACTGTCAACAGAAAGGTAGCATGAAGCAGGTACGGCTGGAAGAGCATCTCTTACACAACTGGATTCAGCAACTATTTGCCTTATATATAGTTTTATTATTATTGTTTCTTATTTTCTTTATTTGCTTTCTGCTTTAGTTAATTCATAACTACTTTTTAAGAAATGGTTCCCCCTTAGTTAGTTACGGACACTCGTGTCCTCCATATAGGAGAGTGGTATATAGAGTATAGGACAGATATGTCATTCTTCCTGTCTGAATTACTGAAGTTCCCTTTTCTTCTTCCTCCCTGTTGCTCTCAGCTTGTGTGATCCATCAATAACACAATTCTTATATATTTACATATCTACCACTGAAACTTTAATGTTTACATGCACTCGAATCTTTAACATCACATCAAAAATATCACATTTACTAATTTATTAGAAGTGACATACACCTTTTCATGCATAGGTTTATAACACCAAAGTGTTATAAATGTAAATATCAAACTTCAGGTGTAAGATATGTAATACATAAGAACTGAGCGGTATGTATGCAAATTTCCAAAAAAACAAAAAAGAAGAAGCATGCAGCACAAAAATGCAGACAAACCAGCTAAAACAATATCAAGTGAGAAGATAACTTTCCTAAAATACAATACTTACTAGCATTCGTAAGAAGCTCAGAAGACAACCCTGAAGCTGAATTATCCAAACCAGGCTTAGGCAATAAACTCTGTTCTGAAACAGCTCCTGCTTGCTTTCTTCTACAGTAGCACAGAAAGAACAGCAACAGAAGCGCAATGAAAGCAACCCCTCCAATGACAGCAACTAGTAAAACCAAACTCTTGATCTTCGAAAACTTCCTCTTGGTATGAGTTTTACAGTATGAAGCTTCATGCTGATGCAGAGAATCTACTATCAAACAATTTCCATCAAATTTAACAACTCTGTTATTTGAGTTAGAGCTCAAACAAGAAGGCAATCTTCCCATAAACAAATTTGTAGAAATATCAACAAATCCAAGTTGGCTGCCACATGTTAAACTGACTGGAAGAGAACCAGTGAGCTTGTTAGATGCTATATTTACATAACTGATGTTAGGCAATGCAAAGAGTGATGGAGGCGGAGTCCCTTCGAGCAAGTTGAATGACAAATCAAGGTGTTGAAGCTTAGTTAACTCACCGAGCTGCCCGGGAATCTCTCCAGTCAATTTATTCTTAACAAGTAACATCGTGACGAGCATTTTAGGCATGTGTGGAAGTTCAGAATCCAACTCATTGTCTCCCATATCCATTACTTCCAACCTAAGCAACCCACTCAAATCAGGTATTTTACCTGATATGCTATTATATGACAAAGAAATACCAGTAAGAGTATGAAGCCTTCCAATAGACAAAGGCAATGGCCCCTTAAGTCTATTGTGCTGCAAGCTCAAATTTGTAAGATTTGAGAGCAAATCAAACCAGTCAGGAACAGTTTCATTGAAGTAGTTTCCATCCAATGCCAATGTCTGTAGCATTGTCATAGAAGATATCTTAGGAGGAATTGTTCCATAGAAAAAATTTGAACTAAGATCAAGCACTTCAAGCAGAGAGAGCCTATGAATTTTATCAGGGAGAGGACCCCATATCCCCAACGAAATCAAAATAACAACTTTCAAGCTAGGCAACCTCGTCAGAGTAGTGAAAAAGGAATCAACAGAGAAAGCGGGAGATAGAGTTTTACCCCAAACAGAATAGCCATTGAACTTATCAGGCTTGGCAAGCTTATCACCCACAATCTTGAGCTCAGTCACCGAGTTGCCTACACAGATCACAGTTAGAACAGGAGTTGTGGGAAGGTAACAGATGTTTTGCGTATAGTTCCAAGCTTCCAGCTGTTTGGGGAACTCTAGCTGTTTCCTTAGCTGCTGCAGAACCTGTGTTTGAGATGATGTGTACTGCTCGGTAATTAGGGGCAGCCAAACACATAAAAGCACAATCACAAGAGCCCAGAGAAAACGCGACATGGAAGAAGGGTTTCTGATTTTTTTTCCTGGTAAGCCCTTCAGTGGTCATGGAGCAGTTGAGCCTGAGTATTTAAAATCGATGAGAGAAAGTAGAAAAAAATGGCTCCTTTTGTGAATGGTTTAGATCTCCGGGGCATTTCAATAACCAAAAGGAACATTTTTCCTAGACTCGGTAAGATAAACTAAGCATNAAATATTTAAATTATAACTTTGCAAAAAATTAGTTCCAAGAATAGTTTCTGTAACTGAAAAGACTCCCTTCTCCTTCTTACTAATTGAAATAATATGTTACAAATTTATAGCCACCCCCTCTCTATAGATGAGGAATATACCTGATATAGAAAAGATCTGAAATTAAATTTCATCTAAATAGGTTACCTAATATACAAGCTACCTAACATACAAGCTTTATATTTAGTGTTTTCCATAACACCCCCCTCAAATTGGAGCATATATATATATATTAATTATGTTCAACTTGTCACAAATATAAGCAAAACTTGCTCCTTTAAGGCCATTCATGAAGATGTCTCCTAGTTGTTTTTGAGACTTTACATGAGTTATAGAAATCAAATTCTATTGAATCTTTTCGTGAACAAGATGACAATCTATCTCAATGTGCTTCGTTCATTCATGGAACATAGAGTTAAAGGTAATATGATTTACAACTTGGTTATCATACCACAACCTTGCTGAAGTAGTCATCAAAAAATTCATTTCGATTAGAAATTAGAAGTCCACATCAATTCACTTGAAGCTAGTGTCATTGCTAGATACTCAAATTCTGCATTAGACCATGACATTAAATTTTGTTTCTTACTCTTCTATGAGACCAAATTGTCACAAAAAAAAAAAATTCAATGTTGGATCTACGATCAATCTTGAAACNGCCTGAGTATTTAAAATCGATGAGAGAAAGTAGAAAAAAATGGCTCCTTTTGTGAATGGTTTAGATCTCCGGAGCATTTCAATAACCAAAAGGAACATTTTTCCTAGGCTCGGTAAGATAAACTAAGCAAAAAAATGAAGATTAAAGCACATTGTGCTGTATTCCTAAAGAAAATGTCTTGGAAAATTAGAAAGAGGAGAGCTTTGAAACAGAGGGAAGAAAAACAAAGCAAAGAGAACCTAACCTGATATTGCTAACTATAAAAAAGGAGAATCAATCTTCCCCTTGTCTGAAATGGTGGACAGAGAAAGGACGGTTGGTTTGCGGAAGCTTTGAATGGCAAGAAAATGAGAAGTGGTTTGATGAGCCAAGAAGATGCAGTTGCGGACGTGGTAGCACATTTAAGGCAGCCACATGGACGTTCCCAACGCAGCAGGATAACATGTCCTCGCCATTAAAGCAGTTGGTCCTGGTCGAACAGTGTGGGAACTACGGTTGCCTCGGTTCCGTATCCTATATAGCCTTTCCCCTCTGCAAGTTTGAAATTTCGTCTGTTTTACATGCTTGAAAAGACAAGATTACCCAATGATTTGCTGGTAGATGTCTTTCTAGCTTTTAGCAAATTTACATGTCATTTGGTGTAGTTACATTTCTTACATCTAAACTTCAGCACAGTGCCTTATGCATTAAAAGCAGTATTTCACTTTTCCAAATTAAAAAAATGGTATTTTATTGTATAACAGAAAAAATATTATTTATATCTTTTCGATGAACCAATAACAGCATATTCTAGACATTCGGCCGGCCACCTTGGGCCAACCACCCATAACGAATCGATCGGCCTCCTTGAGTCACCCACCAACTTCCAACCAGCCTGCCACTCATCACCAGCAGGCCGACCTCATCCAGTCGGCCAGAAAACTCCAACCGGACGACCACCATAAGCTGGCTACCAAACTCCAATCAGCCGAAAACCTTGGCCAGCCACCCAAACAGTCGGCTGGCCACCCGACGCCGACATACTCCAATGCTCCATGACAACAGATCTGAGCGATGAAAGAACCAAAATAACATGCACTACTATTCTTAAAGCAAGGGCACTTTTGTAATATCATTTTCTCCCCTTTTTTCTTCTATAATAAAGAAACTCATAACATGTAAAGGACACATCTCTCTCCTTGGGCTCTCCTCTCTCAACACCATATGTAGGAAGAACTCTCCCTTTTCCCTCTCTTATAATCCCCAAGTTCAATGGAATAAAAAGGGTCAAAGAGCCCAAGAACAACTCTCTTCACCCCTCACGAGTATTTCTCTCATTCTTTATCTTTCTCTCACTTTTCACGCTTTATGTCTTAGACATGGTCTACAGAATAAATCCGGCTTCAACATTTCATGCGCACTTGAACAAGAAAATGAGCACCTGAAGGAGGAGAAAATCTTGAACAGAGAAACAAAAATAGAGAAATTAAAAATAAAAATAAAAAAAGTAGAAGAAGAGAGAACCCTCTCCCACACTTCAAGCATCCAAAAATTCGTCTCCAAACATGACTCAGAAATGCTGTGAATGTGATTCTATGCCCAATAGTGATAAACTCCGAGAAAGGTACGACGCAAATCACCCTAATGGCGAGTCTCGACGGTTACCCCCTCGCCTGAGACCTGGCGAAAGGTGCGGTCTGACCGAGCCAACGATCAAACCGAGCAAATTAGACGAGTGAGGAGTAAGACTTGAGTTGGGTAGAACCACATTTAAAAATCTAAAGAATCAATTGATGATCTCCTCGAAGAATGGGTCACCAATCAACACATCAAAAGATAAAAGAAATAAGACAAAAAACTACAAAACAAAGAGAGTATAACAAGTAACTTGCTAAAATTATATTTTTTGTATTTTTAGTCTTTCATTCTTATTGCAATTACGCTTTGAAGAAGTAGAAAATTTAGGGGCTTTATGTATAACAGAAAAATGACAGCTTGTAGCACTTCGATGAACTAGTAGGATTGGACAATCGATCGACCACCCATAACCAGCCATTCGGCCTCCTTGGGTTGGCCACCAACTTCCAACTGGTTTGTCACCACATATTGGCGGCCAACCATCATGGGCTAGCCATCACCAGTCGGTAGGCCTCAATCGACAGACCACCCATCACCAACCGGGCAACCTCATTTGGTCGGCCACCAAATTCCAGCAGGGCGACCACATGACTATAGTCGGTTGACCACCTTAACTGGCTACAACCAATAGCCCTTGGTCGGCTTTCCAACGCCGACGAATGCCAACGCCCAAAACTAAAGATCTAAGCAAGGAAAAGACCAAAATACCATATTTTGTCCTCCTTAAAGTAATAACACGTTTGCAATATCATTTCCCTTTTTTTTTTCTTCCACAAATAAAGGAACATGTAACATTTAAAGGATCATTCTTCTCTCTCACTTGGGCTCTCCTCTTTCAAACCCATATGTAGGGAGAACTCTTCTCTTCGCCTCTCTAGAAATCTCGAAATTAAGACAAATAAAATGGGCCAAAAAACTTGGGAACATCCCTTTTCTCCCCCATAGGGCAAGCCTTTATTTCTAGCTCTCTTTCTTTTTCTCTTTTCCTTGGTTCTCACACACTATACCATGAACATGGTCTATCGGACAAAAGATGGCTTCAATATTTATGATATAAAGATTTTGGTGGTATAAATATAAAAACCAATGTTTAAGTGTTAGATATGTAAATACATAGGAATTGGGTGATATGTATGTATACAACAGACATAAGCAGTGACTCACCTAAATGGGCCTCTTGCTCGCTTTATGCCTACTAAGGGGAAACCTCAAACAAGATGATAGAGGTGATCAACCGAACCTCACCAGGCTCGGATGACTATTGCTCTAATTCAGATGATCATATATGAAGGGTTGAATGCTAATTGTCATGTACGATGGGCCAAGTGTGAATATAGTAGGCCAAATGCAAAAAAGAAAGATTGTTGAATTTATGCTAACTAACCATTTGAATTAAGGGAGAAAATTATCGAGAGATCTTAAGTTTAATGATGATGTGGCCAGAAAATAAGTAGATTTTTGTAAGGGTCCAAAAATCATTATGAGATACACTTATTTCTACATAGGAATCACCCACTATAAAAATGGGAGGATTTAATATAAAATATATGCTCAATTTTTAAATCCAATCTCTAGTTGTTGGATCCATGTTCATCACTATAATGACTCAGCTCTCTGTCTGTCCTTCTTTATGCTTTATTCTTTGTGAGTGATTTACGAACAAAAATGGATTCAATATATGTAAAGACCCTAGATTTTTTTGTTGATCTGGTAAAAACCAAAATTCTTTGAACCGGGANAGTTAGAAAACATATGATAGTCATTTTTTCTCTTTGAGCCTATTGAATTTGGACATCAGAACTAAATGGTAGTGGTGCGTTCAATTCTTCATACATACGTTTAAAGTGCATGTAATACATGTTAAGTGACAATTTTTTTTGTTCAACATGATGAAATTCCTTGTATCAATATTTCAGAAATATTTTTTCCTAGATAACACGCCAATTCCTCCATTGGATCTTCAACACAGTCGCAATGATTAATATGACCGGATTGATCAAGATCGATAGAATTTCATATTTGTATTAAAAAATTGAGCATCCACTCAAAATAATTCGACTCAAGTCTCAACCGAAGGATTATCAATGAGATGACTATCTTGAGAAATACTCCTTGAATAGCCTCACAGTTTTATTCTAGTTAAATAATTGATGTCATTTAACTTTTCATCAGTCAACTTAGCTGCTGATGAAAGCAAAACTGTCACAAGATGTTTGTGTTCACTATCTATAATCGATGTTATTAAGTACTAAAAGATGAACCACCAAAGCACTTAAAGGCAAATAATACCCTAACCCACTGATTAACAATCTTCAAATAAAAGACAAACAAATTTATCCCGAAGAACTGAGAAGGTAGATGCAGACCGAGCATAACTAGTAGAACATGTCAGCTTTATCGATTCCCTAAGCTCGTCGACACAGATAAGGCGGACAAAGCAGATCAAAATTGAAAGCGAAGTCAATGCAGATGACACTGTTCGAAGCGAAGGACTTTTAGGAAGCCAACGATGAGAGCATGGATTAAGGAAATATTTAAAAAGGGAGTAGATCTAGAGATCATAGTTCTTAAGTATCCCAGATACCTCTCATATCCACATTTTGACTTATACAGCTACAAGGGGGATGCTTTTTGCTCTTGTTGCAACACCATTTTCAACTTTCCATAATCTGTAAATACTCAACAAATTAAACTACATGTAAATACTATTTATTTCAGGTACTAAATTTACAGTTTAAATTCCTTAAAAAAAATTACAAAATAAACACACTTGCAATCTTCTTTTACAACATATAAACCTCGCAGAAGAGATTATGATAAATTCGTCGAGGCTGAAAAGATTCAAAAGACTCAAGCTGTATAAGAGTTAGATCACCCATCCATGGGAGGAAGAATCAGAAAAACCTATGCATCTTTCAAAATCCAATTGTTTTCATAAATAAAAAACCCAGCTATTGGATACTGTCTAATATCTATTATTGAAGAACAAAATAATGATAAGAGTGAACGGGTGGATGAACCAAAACTTTGAAGAACTTGTTATAAAGTTCATTTGTCTGAATCAAAATAACCCAGCAAACTGTCAACAGAAAGGTAGCATGAAGCAGGTATCACGTGCTCAAGTTCACGGCTGGGAGAGCATCTCTTCCACAACTGGGTTCAGCAACTATTTGCCTTATATATAGTTTTATTATTATTGTTTCTTATTTTCTTTATTTGCTTTCTGCTTTAGTTAATTCGTAATTACTTGTTATGAAATGGTTCCCCCTTAGTTAGTTACGGACACTCGCGTCTTCCATATAGGAGAGTGGTGTATAGAGTATACGACAGATATGTCATTCTTCCTTTCTGAATTACTGAAGTTCCCTTTTCTTCTTCCTCCCTGCTGCTCTCAGCTTGTGTGATCCATCAATAACACAATTCCTATATATTTACATATCTACCACTGAAACTTTGATGTTTACATGCACTCGAATTTTTAACATCACATCAAAAATATCACATTTACTAATTTATTAGAAGTGACAAACACCTTTTCATGCATAGGTTTATAACACCAAAGTGTTATAAATGTAAATATCAAACTTCAGGTGTAAGATATGTAATACATAAGAACTGAGCGGTATGTATGCAAATTTCCAAAAAAACAAAAAAGAAGAAGCATGCAGCACAAAAATGCAGACAAACCAGCTAAAACAATATCAAGTGAGAAGATAACTTTCCTAAAATACAATACTTACTAGCATTCGTAAGAAGCTCAGAAGACAACCCTGAAGCTGAATTATCCAAACCAGGCTTAGGCAATAAACTCTGTTCCGAAACAGCTCCTGCTTGCTTTCTTCTACAGTAGCACAGAAAGAAAAGCAACAGAAACGTAATGAAAGCAACCCCTCCAATGACAGCAACCAGTAAAACCAAACTCTTGATCTTCGAAAACTTCCTCTTGGTATGAGATTTACAGTATGAAGCTTCATGCTGATGCAGAGAATCTACTATCAAACAATTTCCATCAAACTTAACAACTCTGTTATTTGAGTTAGAGCTCAAACAAGAAGGCAATCTTCCCATAAACAAATTTGTAGAAATATCAACAAATCCAAGTTGGCTTCCACATGTTAAACTGACTGGAAGAGAACCAGTGAGCTTGTTAGATGCTATATTTACATAGCTGATGTTAGGCAATGCAAAGAGTGATGGCGGCGGAGTCCCTTCGAGCAAGTTGAACGACAAATCAAGGTGTTGAAGCTTAGTTAACTCACCGAGCTGCCCGGGAATCTCTCCAGTCAATTTATTCTTACCAAGTAACATCGTGACGAGCATTTTAGGCATGTGTGGAAGTTCAGAATCCAACTCATTGTCTCCCATATCCATTACTTCCAACCTAAGCAACCCACTCAAATCAGGTATTTTACCTGATATGCTATTATATGACAAAGAAATACCAGTAAGGGTATGAAGCCTTCCAATAGACAAAGGCAATGGCCCCTTAATTCTATTGTGCTGCAAGCTCAAATTTGTAAGATTTGAGAGCAAATCAAACCAGTCAGGAATAGTTTCATTGAAGTAGTTTCCATCCAATGCCAATGTCTGTAGCATTGTCATAGAAGATATCTTAGGAGGAATTGTTCCATAGAAAAAATTTGAACTAAGATCAAGCACTTCAAGCAGAGAGAGCCTATGAATTTTATCAGGGAGAGGACCCCATATCCCCAACGAAATCAAAATAACAACTTTCAAGCTAGGCAACCTCGTCAGAGTAGTGAAAAAGGAATCAACAGAGAAAGCGGGTGATAGAGTTTTACCCCAAACAGAATAGCCATTGAACTTATCAGGCTTGGCAAGCTTATCACCCACAATCTTGAGCTCAGTCACCGAGTTGCCTACACAGATCACAGTTAGAACAGGAGTTGTGGGAAGGTAACAGATGTTTTGCGTATAGTTCCAAGCTTCCAGCTGTTTGGGGAACTCTAGCTGTTTCCTTAGCTGCTGCAGAACCTGTGTTTGAGATGATGTGTACTGCTCGGTAATTGGGGGCAGCCAAACACAAGAAAGCACAATCACAAGAGCCCAGAGAAAACGCGACATGGAAGAAGGGTTTCTGGTTTTTTTTCCTGGTAAGTCCTTCAGTGGTCATGGAGCAGTTGAGCCTGAGTATTTAAAATCGGTGAGAGAAAGTAGAAAAAAAATGGCTCCTTTTGTGAATGGTTTAGATCTCCGGGGCATTTCACTAACCAAAAGGATCATTTTTCCTGGGCTCGGTAAGTTAAACTAAGCAAAAATATGAAGATTAAAGCACAATGTGCTGTATTCCTAAAGAAAATGTCTTGGAAAATTAGAAAGAGGAGAGCTTTGAAACAGAGGGAAGAAAAACAAAGCAAAGAGAAGCTAACCTGATATTTCTAACTATAAAAAAGGAGAATCAATTTTCCCCTTGTCTGCAATGGTGGACGGAGAGAGGACGGTTGGTTTGCGGAAGCTTTGAATTCGAAGAAAATGAGAAGTGGTTTGATGAGCCAAGAAGATGCAGTTGCGGACGTGGTAGCACATTTAAGGCAGCCACATGGACGTTCCCAATGCAGCAGGATAACATGTCCTCGCCATTAAAGTAGTTGGTCCTGGTCGAACAGTCTGGGAACTACGGTTGCCTCGGTTCCGTATCCTATATAGCCTTTCCCCTCTGCTAGTTTGAAATTTCGTCTGTTTGACATGCTTGAAAAGACAAGATTACCCAATGATTTGTTGGTAGCTGTTTTTCTAGATTTTAGCAAATTTACATGTGTCATTTGGTGTATTTACATTTCTAACATCTAAACTTCAGCATAGGGCCTTATGCATTAAAAGCTGTATTTCACTTTTCCAAATTGAAAAATTAGTATTTTATAATATAACAGAGAAAAATAATTGTTTATATCTTTTCAATGAATCAATAAGAGCATATTCTAGATAATTGGCCGACAATTNAAACAGAGGGAAGAAAAACAAAGCAAAGAGAAGCTAACCTGATATTTCTAACTATAAAAAAGGAGAATCAATCTTCCCCTTGTCTGAAATGGTGGACGGAGAAAGGACGGTTGGTTTGCGGAAGCTTTGAATGGCAAGAAAATGAGAAGTGGTTTGATGAGCCAAGAAGATGCAGTTGCGGACGTGGTAGCACATTTAAGGCAGCCACATGGACGTTCCCAATGCAGCAGGATAACATGTCCTCGCCATTAAAGTAGTTGGTCCTGGTCGAACAGTGTGGGAACTACGGTTGCCTCGGTTCCGTATCTTATATAGCCTTTCCCCTCTGCAAGTTTGAAATTTCGTCTGTTTTACATGCTTGAAAAGACAAGATTACCCAATGATTTGCTGGTAGATGTTTTTCTAGCTTTTAGCAAATTTACATGTGTCATTTGGTGTAGTTACATTTCTAACATCTAAACTTCAGCACAGTGCCTTATGCATTAAAAGCTGTATTTCACTTTTCCAAATTTAAAAAATAGTATTTTATTATATAACAGAAAAATTATTATTTATATCTTTTCGATGAACCAATAACAGCATATTCTAGACATTCGGCCCGCCACCTTGGGCCCACCACCCATAACAAGTCGTTCGGCCTCCTTAGGTCACCCACCAACTTCCAACCAGTATGACACTCATCACCAACAGGCCGGCCTCCTCCGGTCGGCCAGAAAACTCCAGTCGGACAACCACCATAAGCTGGCTACCAAACTCCAATCGGCCGAAAACCTTGGCCAGCCACCCAAACAGTCGGCTGGCCACCCGGCGCCGACATACTCCAATGCTCCAGGACAATAGATCCGAGCGAGGAAAGAACCAAAACAACTTGCACTGCTATCCTTAAAGCAAGGGCACTTTTGTAATATCATTTTCTCCCCTTTTTTCTTCTATAATAAAGAAACTCATAACATGTAAAGGACACATCTCTCTCCTTGGGCTCTCCTCTCTCAACACCATATGTAGGAAGAACTCTCCCTTTTCCCTCTCTTATAATCCCCAAGTTCAATGAAATAAAAGGGGTCAAAGAGCCCGGGAACAACTCTCTTCACCCCTCACGAGTATTTCTCTCATTCTTTCTCTTTCCCTTGATTCTCACGCTTTATGTCTTAGACATGATCTACAAAATAAATCCGGCTTCAACATTTCATGCGCACCTGAACAAGAAAATGAGCACCTGAAGGAGGAGAAAATCTTTAACAGAGAAACAAAAATAGAGAAATAAAAAATAAAAATAAAAAAGTAGAAGAAGAGAGAAAACCCTCTCCCACACTTCAAGCATCCAAAAATTCGTCTCCAAACTTGACTCAGAAAAGTTGTGGATGTGATTCTATGCCCAATAGCGATAAGCTCCGAGAAAGGTACGCGCAAATCACCCCAATGACGAGTCTCGATAGTTACCCTCTCGCCTAAGACTTGGCGAAAGGTGCGGCCTGACCGAGCCAATGATTTAACCGAGCAAATTAGACGAGTGAGGAGTAAGACTTGAGTTGAGTAGAACCACATGAAATCAATTGATGATCTCCTCGAAGAACGGGTCACCGATCAACACATCAAAAGATAAAAGAAATAAGACAAAAAACAACAAAAACAAAGAGAGTATAACAAGTAACTTGCTAAAATTATATTTTTTGTATTTTTAGTCTTTCATTCTTATTGCAATTACGCTTTGAAGAAGTAGAAAATTTAGGGGCTTTATGTATAACAGAAAAATGACAGCTTGTAGCACTTCGATGAACCAGTAGGATTGGACAATCGATCGACCACCCATAACCAGTCGGTCGGCCTCCTTGGGTTGGCCCCACTTCCAACTGGTTTGTCAGCACATATTGGCGGCCGACCACCATGGGCTAGTCATCATCAGTCGGTAGGCCTCAATCAACCGACCACCCATCACCAACCGGCAGACCTCATTTGGTCGGCCACCAAATTCCAAAAGGCCGACCACATGACTATAGTCGGCTGACTGGCTACAACCAATAGCCCTTGGTCGGCTTTCCAACGCCAACGAATGCCAATGCCCAAAACTAAAGATCTAAGCAAGGAAAAGACCAAATACCATGTATTGTTTTCCTTAAAGTAATGACACGTTTGCAATATCATTTCCCTTTTTTTTTTCTTCCACAAATAGAGGAACATGTAACATGTAAAGGATCCTTCTTCTCTCTCACTTGGGCTCTCCTCTTTCAACCCCATATTTAGGGAGAACTCTCCTCTTCGCCTCTCTAGAAATCTCAAAATTAAGACGAATAAAATGGGCCAAAAAACTTGGGAACACCCCTTTTCTCCCCCATAGGGCAAGCCTTTATTTCTATCTCTCTTTCTTTTTCTCTTTCCCTTGGTTCTCACACACTATACCGTGAACATGGTCTATCGGACAAAAGATGGCTTCAATATTTATGATATAAAAGATTTTGGTGGTATAAATATAAAAACCAAAGTTTAAGTGTTAGATATGTAAATACATAGGAATTGAGTGATATGTATGTATACAATAGACATGAGCAGTGACTCACCTAAATGGGCCTCTTGCTCACTTTATGCCTACTAAGGGGAAAACCTCAAACAAGATGATAGAGGCGATCAACCGAACCTCACCAGACTCGGATGACTATTGCTCTAATTCAGATGATCATATATGAAGGGTTGAATGCTAATTGTCGTGTACGATGGGCCAAGTGTGAATATAGTAGGCCAAATGCAAAAAAGAAAGATTATTGAATTTCTGCTAACTAACCATTTGAATTAAGGGTGAAATTTATGGAGAGATCTTAAGTTTAATGATGATGTGGCCAGAAAATAAGTAGATGTTTGTAAGGGGCCAAAAATCATTATGAGATACACTTATTTACACATAGGAATCACCCCTTATAAAAATGGGAGGATTTAATATAAAATATATGCTCAATTTTTAAATCCAATCTCTAGTTGTTGGAACCTTGTTCATCACTATAATGACTCAGCTCCTCTCTCTCTCTCTCCCTCTCCCTCTCTCATTCTTTATGCTTTATTCTTTGTGAGTGATTTACAAACAAAAATGGATTCAATATATGTAAAGACCCCTAGATTTTTTTTGTTGATACGGTAAAAACCAAAATTCTTTGAACCGGGCNCACCCATAACGAGTCAGTCGGCCTCCTTGGGTCAGCCACCAACTTTCAGCCAGCCTGCCACTCATCACTAGCAGGCCGACCTCATCCGGTCGACTAGAAAACTCCAATCGGACGACCACGATAAGTTGGCTACCAAACTCCAACCGGCTGAAAACCTTGGCCAACCACCCAAATAATCGGTCGGCCGGCCGAAGCCGACATACTCCAATGCTCCAGGACAACAGATCCGAGCGAGGAAAGAACCAAAACACCTTACACTGCTATCCTTAAAGCAACACTTTTGTAATATCATTTTCTCCCATTTTTCTTCTATAATAAAGAAACCTGCAACATATAAAAGATATCTCTCTCTCCCTGGGCTCTCCTCACTCAACACCATATTAGGAAGAACTCTCCCTTTTCCCTCTCTTATAATCCCCAAGTTCAATGGAATAAATGTTAGCGTTGGAGCCCGATAGAACCGCTCCCGTTTTCGCGAAACGACGCCAAATCCCGCTCCCGCTCTCCCGATTCGCGAAGAGTCGCGCCTCCCGTCTCCTTTAAGTTGCGAACAGAAGAGAAGAAAGTTGAGTAGTCAAGTTTTGAGTTCTTCGTCGGGCTTTCTCGGGATAGAGGAAGAATTCTTCAGGCTTCCACGGGACAGTGGAAGAGAAGTGCAAGGAGGAGTGGTTCCTTGCGGTGGAGGAAGAAGAATGAAGAAGGAAGAAGAAGAAGAAGATTATTCTCTCTTGCCTTTTCTTGGTGGTTTGTGGCAGAAGAGAATTTTGGTTTATTTCTCTTGTAAGTTTATCTTCTTCAATGTATCTCGGTGTAGAGTTTATTCGGTGTTTCTCGGTGTAGAGAGAGAAGAAAAGAGAGAGAAGGAGAGAGAGCAACGAAGTGAGAGATTCCTTTTGTAAGTCGAGGTGATCGACTGGTGTAAATTCCTCAAGTAGTAAAATCCTATGCAGCTCCATGGACGTAGGCAATTTGCCAAACTATGTAAACTTGTGTGTTCCGCTTGGTGTTACTGTTTTCTGGTGTGAATTTTCTCGTTATATTTTTCGCTTCGTCAATTGTTCTATATATATATATTTGTGTATATATCTAGATCTCGCAACTACAATTGGTATCAGAGACAAGTTAAGATCTGAGGAAGAATAATGACTGCAGATGAAGTGAAAGTTTCAGATATCAAAAATTTGATGACACAGATTTTGGTTATTGAATGATGCATATAAAGTACTATCTCTATAGGAAGAAACTTCATCTTCCGTTATTGGGGAAAAGACCTGAAAGAATAGATGAGGCTGAATGAAATTTGTTGGATCGACAAGTTTTGAGGGTTTTTCGATTGACCCTATCGAGGTTCATTGCACACAACGTCGTCAAATAGAGGACGACTGCATATCTCATGGGAGTCTTATCAGGTATGTATGAAAAGCCATCGACGAATAACAAGGTATACTTGATGAAAAAGTTATTCAATTTGAAGATGGTGGAAGGTGTTTCTGTTGCTCAACACCTGAATGATTTCAATACTATCACAAATCAATTGTTGTCTGTTAAAATTGATTTTAATGATGAGATATGTGCGCTGATATTGTTGGCATCGTTGTCAAATAGTTGAGAATACATGAGGATGACATTTAGCAGTTTTGCAGGTAAATCTAAACTGAAATGCGATGATATTCGTGGTTTGATTTTGGTTAAGGAGGTGTGCAGAAAAGATTCTAGCAAGATCTCAGGTTCGAGTTCAACACTAAATGTTGATTTCAGAGGGAGATGACATGACAGAAACTCAAATAGAGAGAGATCAAAATCAAAGTCTGGTCAGCAGACAACCTGCTGTAATTGTGGCAAGGCTGACCACATAAAGAGGAGCTGCAGGAATCCCAAGAATATGGAAAATGATAGCGCAAATGTCGTATCTGAAGATGTACAAGATGAACTATTACTGGCATTTCATAGTTTTGTTGATGATGAAAGTGAAGAGGAAAGTGGGTCTGGGGCACCCATTCCTATTGTTTCACGGACAGATGATGAAGAACTGAAGAGCTATGAAGAAATCTTGCAAGATGAAAGTTCGAGCAAGTGGGAGCCGACAAAACTTCCACCAGAGAAGAAAACCTTACACAATAAGTGGGTGTACCAGGTGAAGACTGAGTGTCATGACAGTAAGAGGTACAAGACTAGACTTGTTGAAAAAGGTTTTTAGCAGAGGCAAGATATTGCCCATGCAGTAGAAGTTGCAAGCAGAGACAAGAGTAATCCATAAAATAGCTTGGAGGTGCAAGACTATGTGGACCCTGCTGAGTGTGTTACTTTTGAGAAACTGAAGTTGTGTATAGCTTCAGTTGGTCTTCTAGAGTGAAGATATGACTTTAAGTGAAGACAGGACTTTGAGTTGCAGAGGTGGAGGATTCACAGTGGAAGATTCATGTTTGAAGAAAAGGGCGACATGGTCGGTGGAGGATTCAGTTCGAGGAAGAAGACGTTAAAACATGTGTATCAGTCTCCAAGTGGGAGATTGTTAGCGCTGAAGCTCGATAGGACCGCTCCCATTTTTGCGAAACGGTGCCAACTCCCGCTCTCGCTCTCTCAATTCGCGAAGAGTCGTGCCTCCCTGTTGTCGCTAACGGTTCCCGCCTCTCGTCTTCTTTAGGTTGCGAATAGAAGAGAAGAAAGTTGAGTAGTCACATTTTGAGTTCTTCTTCGGGCTTTCTCGGGATAGAGGAAGAGTTCTTCAAGCTTCCACGAGACAGTAGAAGAGAAGCGCAAGGAAGAGTCGTTCCTTGCGGTAGAGGAAGAAGAAGGAAGAAGAAAGAAGCAGAAATAAATTATTCTCCTTTGGCTTCTTCTTGGTGAATTGTGGCAGAAGAGAAATTGGATTTATTTCTCTTGTAATTTTATTTTCTTCGGTGTATCTCGATGTAGTTTCTTCGGTTTATCTCAATGTAGAGAGAGAAGAAAGGAGAGCAACAAAGTGAGAGATTCCTTTTGTAAGTCGAGGTGGTCAACTGGTGTAAATTCCTCAAATAGTAAAATCCTCTGCAGCTCCGTGGACGTAGGCAATTTGCCGAACCACGTAAATCTGTGTGTTCCAATGTGGTGTTACTGTTTTATGGTGTGATTTTTTTTGTTCTATTTTTTGTTTTGTCGATCGTTCTCCTGTTTGATTATACATATATATATACCACATCAACTGATGTATATATCTAGATCTCGCAACTACAATAAAAGGGGTCAAAGAGCCCAGGAACAACTCTCTTCACCCCTCACAAGTATTTCTCTCATTCTTTCTCTTTCCCTCAGTTCTCACGCTTTATGTCTTAGGCATGATCTACAGAATAAATCTGGCTTCAACATTTCATGCGGTTAGCATGAAATGTGCCACAAACAAGAAGTTGAGCACCTGAAGGAGGAGGAAATCTTGAACAAAGAAACAAAAATAGAGAAAATAAAAATAAAAATAAAGAAGTAGAAGAAGAGAGAAAACCCTCCCCCACACTTCAAGCATCCAAAAATTTGTCTCCAAACTTGACTCAGAAAAACTGTGGATGTGATTCTATGCCCAGTAGCGATAAGCTCCGAGAAAGGTACGACGTAAATCAACCCAATGACGAGTCTTGAAGGTTACCCCCTCGCTTAAGACCTGGCGAAAGATGCGGTCTGACCGAACCGACGATCCAACTGAGCAAATTAGACGAGTGAGGAGTAAGACTTGAGTTAGGTAGAACCACATTTAAAAATCTAAGGAATCAATTGATGATTCTTTGAGGAACGGGTCACCGATCAACACATCAAAAGATAATAGAAATAAGACAAAAAACTACAAAAACAAAGGGAGTATAAAAAGTAACTTGTTAAAATTATATTTTTAGTCTTCCATTCTTATTGCAACTACTCTTTGAAGAGGTAGAAAATTTAGGGGCTTTATGTATAACAGAAAAATGACAACTTGTAGCACTTCGATGAACTAGTAGGATTGGACAATCGATCGACCACCCATAACCAGTCCTTCGGCCTCTTTGGGTTGGCCACCAACTTCCAACTGGTCAGTCACCACATTCTCGCGGCTGACCACCATGGGCTAGCCATCACCAGTCATTACGCCTCAATCGACCGACCACCCATCACCAACCGGTCAGCCTCATTTGGTTGGCCACAAATTCCAGCTGGCCGACCACATGACTACAGTCAACTGACCACCTTAACTGGCCACACCCAATAGCCCTTGGTCGGCTTTCCAACGCCGACGAATGCCAACACCCAAAACTAAAGATCTAAGCAATGAAATGACCAAAATACCATGAATTGTCCTCCTTAAAGTAATGAGACGTTTGCAATATCATCTCCCCTTTTTTTTCTTCCACAAATAGAGGAACATGTAACATGTAAAGAATCCTTCTTCTCTCTCACTTAGGCTCTCCTCTCTCAGCCCCATATGTAGGGAGAACTCTCCCCTTCCCCTCTCTAGAAATCTCGAAATTCAGGGGAATAAAATGGGCCAAAAAGCTTGAAAACACCCCTTTTCTCCCCCCATAGGGCATGCCTTTCTTTCTCTCTCTCTTTCTTTCTCTCTTTCCCTTGGTTCTCGCACACTATACCATGAACATGGTCTATCAGACAAAAGCTGGCTTCAACATTTATGATATGAAAGATTTTGGTGGTATAAATATAAAAACCAAAGTTTAAGTGTTAGATATGTAAATACATAGGAATTGGGTGATATGTATGTATACAACAAAAATGAGCAGTGACTCACCTAAATGGGTCTCTTGCCCGCTTTATGCCTACTAAGGGGAAAACCTCAAACAAGATGATAGGGGCGATCAACCTAACTTCACCAGACTCGGATGACTATTGCTCTAATTGAGATGATCATATATGAAGGGTTGAATGCTAATGGTTAGATACGATGGGCCAAGTGTGAATATAGTAGGCTAAATGCAAAAAAAGAAAGATTGTTGATTATCCGCTAACTAACCATTTGAATTAAGGGTGAAAATTGTCGAGAGATCTTAAGTTTAATGATGATGTGACAAGAAAATAAATGGATGTTTGTAAGGGTCCAAAAATCATTATTACGAACACTTATTTCCACATAGGAATCACCCCTTATAAAAATGAGAGGATTTCATATAAAATATATGCTCAATTTTTAAATCCAATCTCTAGTTGTTGGAACCATGTTCATCATTGTAATGACTCAGCTCCTCTCTCTCTCTCTCTCCCTCTCCCTCTCCTTCTCTCCTTCTCCCTCTCCCTCTCTCCTTCTTTATGCTTTATTCTTTGGGAGGGATTTACAAACAAAAATGGATTCAATATATTTAAAGACCCTTAGATTTTTTTGTTGGTCTGGTAATAACCTAAATTCTTTGAACCGGGCTGGCTCGTCTTTCACATATTTCTTCCCCTCCATGCCACTATCATCTCTCCCTCATACCAAATAACTTGGTTCATCTTGTATTCCATCAAACCTAGTTTATTTTATCTTTATTTGTTATTCATATGTAACCTCTTGAACAATTGAAAATTAATAAGCAATAATTTTCTTACCCATGTTTCTTCCCCTCCATGCCACTATCATCTCTCTTTCTTGATTTTGTGAGGTTGTATCCATCATTTGGTCTTCAATTGTTTCATTCTCGATTGTGCTTAATGTGGAGATTTGAAGGTTCTTATAGTCTCAGTCCTCTATCTCCTATTCTCTTCACCATTGCCATGGTTACCTTTTTTTTTATTGTTGGAGAGAGAAAACACATTGAAATTTTTTGTCTCTCATTTGTTATTTGTAGATGACCAGCTCCTTGTTATGGACAAGGCCATTCAATGCACCATTCATTAGCTTAAGCATAATATTGACATTCTTCTTTTATTTATGGGTTTGAAAGTTAATTATTCTAAATTTGTAAGTTACTTTTCCTCATATGTGGGATGTTCTACAACATATTGAGTTTTCAAATATGTATTCCCTATTTCTTATATGGGGTTACCCATATCTACCACAAGTCTTATAGCTAAAGATTAACTCCTCATTTTGGAATGAATTAATGGTTGGTTAATAGGATGTGAATTCAACAACATGCTCTTCTCTTAAGGCACACACACACACGCGCGAGCGCATAGTGTGAGCATGATTTGTAGACAATTTGAACTTTAAGCTAAACATGTCCAAAGTTCAAGCTAAGCTATGGTGGTGACCTATGATTGGGTAGTTTTTTGCCCCCCAAAAAGGAGAAAAAATACAATACTTAAGAAATTGACCCAAAATTATATACATTATTAATTAAAATGGGCAAAAAAGTGATCTAACTAACATCCAATTGGTTAGAAACAAATAATGAATTCCATGGTATTAAAACAGAANCATTTTGGAATGAATTAATGGTTGGTTAATAGGATGTGAATTCAACAACATGCTCTTCTCTTAAGACACACACAAACACACACACACGAGCGCATAGTGTAAGCATGATTTGTAGACAATTTGAACTTTCAGCTAAACAAGCCCAATGTTCAAGCTAAGCTATAGTGGTAACCTATGATTGGGTAGTTTCTTGCTCCCCAAAAAGGAGAAAAAAATATAATACTTAAGAAATTGACCCAAAATTATATAAATTATTAATTAAAATGGGCAAAAAAGTGANCATTTTGGAATGAATTAATGGTTGGTTAATAGGATGTGAATTCAACAACATGCTCTTCTCTTAAGACACACAGACACACACACACGAGCGCATAGTGTGAGCATGATTTGTAGACAATTTGAACTTTCAGCTAAACATGTCCAATGTTCAAGCTAAGCTATGGTGGTGACCTATGATTGGGTAGTTTCTTGCTCGCCAAAGAGGAGAAAAAAATATAATACTCAAGAAATTGACCCAAAATTATATAAATTATTAATTAAAATGGGCATAAAAGTGCTCTAATTAACATCATATTGGTTAGAAACAAATAATGAATTCCATGGTATTAAAACAGAGGACATCCCAATGAAATAATGGTAAAGAATTTTGCAGCATGTGTTGCTATCAAAACTTATAATGCAAATGATATCACTATATAACTAAAAACGAGAATATTACTAAAATAAATTAGCAAGAATTGAATATTGTATGGATTAAAAAAATTGGCCCATCAACTTAAAAATAATTACGACCCATTAGCTTAAGAAATCTCATTAACTAGTTATAGCATTTTAACGATGGCGTTCATAGTTCATTTNCACAGACACGTGTATGCAACTAAAAGCAAATTTTTCTTATCCTTTTAATTTCTTGGTTTACACATTTTATAATGCTTATATTGTGATCTAGCTACTTATAATACATTTTCATGTGATAGTTCTAAAAACATATAAGAAAGTTCATACATGCAACTAAAAGATAATTTTTTTATTTATCCTTTTAATTTCTCTAATTACACATTTTATAGTACTTATATGCCATCTAGCTACTTATATTACCTTTTCATGTGATAGTTCTGATAACATATAAGAAAGTTAATAAGAGGTTAATAAAATTAAGGAAATTTGTTTTTGCAAGACAAAAAAAATGTATTATTTTAGCAAGAATGGATAGGACTAGGGCTGTCAAAACGGCTAGTTGTTCGTGAACAGCTCGTGTTTGACTCATTAAGAAACTAGTGTTTGACTCGTTAATTAAAGAGCCGAACACGAACTAAGATGTGTTTGTTCGTGTTTGTCTCGTTTTGGCTCGAAATACTACTCATCAATTTTTTATATATATATTAAGTAGTATTTAAAAAAAATTTAATTGACTACAAGGCTACAAAGATTTATAATCAATTAAAATATTGATTAAAAAAATATAATAAAAATTATCAAATTAGATTCGAATGATGTTTTAATATAAATAATAATTTTTAAATCTTGCTCAAACCCTTATTGTCTTATGAGTACATGATTAGGGTTGTTAAAAGGACTCTTTGTTCGTGAACAGCTCTTGTTCGGCTCGTTAAGCAAACGAGCCGAACACGAACACACTTTTTGAGCTCGAAATATAAACGAGCCGAACACGAGCTGAGACCATGGCTCGCTCGTGTTCGACTTGTTTACACCCCTAGATAGGACATTTCCACTGCTGGCTATTTTCGTGAACCAAGTCAAATTACCGTACTAGTTGAAAGAAATTAAATAATATTTGAGTACATCATAAATTACAAAATTTTATAATAAGAAAGAAAAAAAGTAAAATGTGCCCTTTATTTAATTGGGATTGGCATCTTCTCCTGGAAAGGAGCATATTGATATCATATAGGGCAATCAACGCTTTTCCACATCGCAGTTGAAGTGGGAAGCAGCGAAGGCTGGCTTTGCTCAGTCTATTCTGAGAAAAATTATACAGTATGCAAAAATATATCCCTCATCCAATCTTCACCATTGATTAATATTTTTATTATTTTTTTTTTTAAAAAGAATAGGGTCCACCGAAATATAACTTTACTCGGATCAACGGTGGAGATCGGACGGCGCATGCATTTCTGCATATGCCGTCTGTATGGAATAATTTTTCCTATTCTGCAGAGTTTCATACTGTTAATAGGGGTTGTAAACGAGCCTAGGCACAACTCGTGTTCGGCTCGTTTATATTTCGAGCTCAAAAAGTGTGTTCGTGCTCGGCTTGTTTGCTTAACTCGCCGAACACGAGCCGTTCAGGACCAAAGAGTAGCCATAAAATGTATTATAAAATGTTTGCTTAACTCGGCTTGTTTGCTTAACTCGCCGAACATTTTATGGCTACATAGAATTAAGTTGGAGCTTGAGCTCGAACTCAATTATTAATTAAACTCAAGCTCTAGTTGAGGGTGACTTGAACTCGACTTGACTAGTTTACTACTCTATTCTCACTCAAATATTAAAATTCATAATAAAAATACACCCAATATTTTTCTTTTTTATCAATTTCAAAACTTATTCTAGCCAAAAAAAAAAAAAAAAAAAAAAGAAAGAAAGAGCAAATATTTTTCTTAAAATGCTTATATATCGATCGAAATTTAATCTATCAATTCCTTAAAAAGAAAATTACCTACAAAAATTTAATATTAAAATTCAATTTGAAAAACTTGGTTCGAAGGAGGCCTATCACGTGAAGAAAATATTATATTTGTATCAGAACTCCAATCACTATCTGCCACGTGTACAGTTCGGGCCCCCTTAATAAAAAATAACTAAATAATTTTCCTGATGTATTTTTGCATCAAGGCTCCTGATATAATATTTTTTTCATCACGTGGGCGTTAAAATGAGCTCTTTCCAATTCATCGCAATATTTTAAGAAGAGTAAGCTCTCAATTTATAGATTTATTTATTTATTTTTCGGGACAAGTGAGACTAAAAGATAATACAAACGATTCAAATCAGCAACATCAAGTGGGAAACACACCCTCAACCACTCACACATAAATGCACAATATTTTGAAATTATTAACTTTATTCCTAGCAAACTCATAATAATTTAAAACACGAAGAACCAAAAACCTAAACAATTAATGCAAATGAATCTTAGGACGGTACATAAAAACATCCCTTCCGTTTGTTGGCTGTGTTGGTCTAGCATTATCTTCAAATTCCTGCAAGTCATGCAACAAATTATTTAACAAAACTATTACAAATAGGCTAAATGTTTAGTCAAAATTATGCCCGAAATCAACCATTGCCTATCCTAATTTTATTTAAACTCTATAGAATGGTGTTTTTTTGCTTGCCCTCAGGCAGCTGAAAAACAAAAATAAATAAATAAATAAAGAAATATTAGTTGCATAAATATTAATTAAATCTTTTTTAATTATGAAGTTCATCAGCTTATGATGTCATGATGACAAACAAAACAAGTTTCTCATTCACGAGAAATTATTGCATCAAGATCAAGACATCTGATGCAAATATGCATCTGGTGTCCAATTAAAATTGGTCACATCAAAACGTGAGACATACTGAAATACAATGGTTGGTTGTTTTTTAAAAACGTGGAACTCATCCTTACACATAACCAATTTTAATTGGACACCTCATAAAAACTTGATGCAATAATTTTTCCTCATTCACATGCAATTAAATATTACTATAAGAGAACTTGATTTCTTTCGTATACTTTAGTTTTACGATTAGCCGCAACTCAATAACAATTAAGAAGACACTCAGGTCCTTTTGTGATATTTAACATATATATGAAAGATTTACATACANAAATATAAAGTTACTTCAATAGAATCTTCTGCAATATTTGATCAGTATCTTTTGGGGAGACTAAAGAGTAAACCGTTTTTTTACTACAGCTATATCAGGCTAGAAATGTAATCGGGCGGCAATATCAAGAGGAGCTGACAAAAAATAACGTTTGGAACAATTATTTTATTAAATAATTCTTCAAAAAAATCTTTTTTTTAATCATTTCTTATGAATATTACAGGAAGGATAATGTCAAGTAAACTAGCGGTTGAAAAAGTCCCCTAAATTGTGTTGGAGCAATTGTCAACAAGTCGCCCACCTACAGGCGATTGCTTCAAAAGATGCGGTCTTTGACTTGAAGAAGAAAAGAGAGGCCAAATTCGAAAAACTAAGGAAATCACCACAATGATAGGCCTAAATACCTTAATCTCGCTTTGTCGCCACATTGGAAACAGACATCAATTGATTATCTTTTAAGAAGATGACTCATGGTGATGAATGAGGCACTACAGAAAACCCCAAAAGAGGGCTGATCACATTGATTTCCAGGAAAAAATTATACACATCGTTGGTCACCAAATTTAGAACAAAGTTGTCTCACGTAACAAACTTAAGCATACCAAAACCCATATGAACAAGTATTTAGTCCCAGATAACTTAGGGATACTAATATATCACCAAGAAATTTACATGATCAGACTTGAATCCCGATGTATTTTAAGTAATAACTCTTCAAGATTCAAATTCAAGATCACTTGAGTTATGATTTCAACAAATTTATAGTTAAACTGAGCATCTCAACAACACAAGCTCAATAACACTTAAGGTGATTAAATCCAAGTCCACATAAGTTCAGATCAAGT
>JXCR01122646.1:254164-275508 GCA_002079205.1 Phalaenopsis hybrid cultivar | reverse complement strand
AAGTCGGTTAATCACATGAGTATATATATTGATAAAGAAACATATAAATTATGAGTTTATGTATTGATCTCATGGGAAAAGTTATCAAAATATTTCTAATAAGTGAAATTCTAGTTTACTAGCCCTCTAAGCCTAATTTGGAGGTTTTGTTTGTAAACATGAAAAGTTCTAAATTCCTATTACAGGAAAAAGAACTAAACTAGATTTTGATAAAGTTTTTCAGGGCTGAAAGGATCGTGCTCTTGTGACACTGTTCAAGTGATTTTTTAATCTCTTTCTATAAAACCCATGTTATTGTTAACAACCAGAGACATGTCCTCTTTAGTCCATGTATTGATCGCATGTGAAAAGTTATCAAAATATTTTAATAAGGGAAATTCTAGTTTACTAACCCTCTAAGCCTAGTTTGGAGGTTTTGTTTGCATATACGAAAAGTTCTAAAATCCTATTACATGAAAAAGAACTAAACTAGATTTTGTTAAAGTTTTTTAGGGCTGAAATGATCGTGCTCCTGTGACACCGATCTAGTGATTTTTTTATCTCTTTCTATAAAATCAATGTTATTGTTAACAACCAGAGACATGTCCTCTTTAGTAAATGTTTAGGTCATAAGAAGTGTTGGAAATCATATTATAGTTAATGAGACTTAGCCATGCAGTGTTTCTCAAGAATCCTCAAGTTTTTTATTTACGATACAATTTCTTAAAGGCAATATATTTATTCCATTAAGCTATTGTGTGTTAGCCTACTTATTTTTCTAGACAATGGTTATAAGCCTTAGATCGCAAGGGATTTTCAAATTTCTATCGATCCAAATTAAAAGTAAATTAATACCAAAAAGTCAACATATAAACATTAGAAATCTAAGCATATAAAAGGTGTCGAGGGAATGGAATCCAAATGATAAATTAATGAGAAAATCACATGCATTACATCATAGAAGTATAAAAATCAAATTAACTAGGATGCATAAGAGAAGAACACACGAAAATTTTTATTACACGTATAAAGAAGAAATAATACAAGAAGTATAGAAATTCAAACCCCAACTAGTCGGTTTTTCTAATACACTATGATCATCTCCACTCAATACATGCTTTTTGTAGATATTCCANCCGTTCGGACCTGCATGCCAAAAATAGCTGAATGGATCAGATGTAGAATCATTTAAATTCCTAAACTGACCATAAAATTCATCAGAAGAAATTTGTTTTAGCTCATTAGACCCTAAACCAAGCATTCCAAGACGGATGAGAAAAACCAACTTAACCTACGCACTAGCAATTACTTAGTAAGCAGAAGGTTTGCTTATAGAAATTCAGATTATATTATTATCTAGTTAGTCAAAGAATCTTATGTTACGCAGAATAATCAACATTTGTTAGTAGAGAGTTTGTCATATCAAAATTATATTTTTTATTCAAACAAAGCAATAATTTATTAAATATAATATAGTTATATACATCATATATCTCTACATGCTTAAATAATACCTTGCTAGTTTGAAAATTTTCCGTACGGCGCTGCGTGCGGACTTCCGTCATGTAAAGATTACTGTAGGGTTATTGAAGTAAAATCGTGGAGGTTATTGAGGAGTTATTGTGAGGGTTAATACCAGGGGTTATTAAAGTGGAACAATGAAGGTTATTGGGGGGTTATCGGGAAGTTATTGTGGGTGTTATTGTCGGAAGTTATTGAAATAGAACTGCGATGGTTATTGGTGGGGTTATTTCAGGAGTTATTGCAAAGAATTATTGGAGTGGAACCGTGTAGATCATTGGGGGTTACAGAGGGGTTATTGCTGCATTATTAGAGTTAATGCCCCAATAAACCTCCAAATAACATCGCGGTTTCATTCTAATAATCTCTATTTTTTTAGGTGAGCCCGATATAATACACATATTATTGAAATCCGTACATAGAGTTACGTAAGGACTACATATGTAAAATTTTCTCCAAAAGCAGACATTATATTCCATATATCTATAGATTACATAAATAAAACTAACATTTTTAATAAGTAAAATTCATTAAAGTGATTTTGAGCCATTATAATACTTTTTTTTTAAAATGACAAAAGACATTATTACACATTTAATAGAAAAATAGATTAAAAAAATAGATCTTATAGCATATTACGTAGAAGAGAGAGAGAGAGAGAGAGAGAGGTATGAATAATTTATATAACAAACCTTATTAATAATTGTCCATAGAACGCCTTCGGTGCAAGGTGGAGTTGTAAGGGAGCCCATGTACCTGTAATACTTCCTGCTGCCCCACTTCACGTTCCATGGATCCACCAAACCCACCTTCTCTTCCGCAGCCTCATCCACATCCGTCAATTTTTTAATGTAATTCCCCAGCTTTGTCCAAAACAAATTAATTGTCAGTACAAAGACAGATCCATCCATTAAATATTCTCTTGCATGATTTTTTTTTTTTAACAAGCTTATTAAATTGTTATTTCGTTATAGCTTCTTATTACATTCCTGATACGTTTGAGCAAGGAAAAGTTTTTTTTCAGAATTAGATTTATTGTGCGTGATATTCATAATAAACCTGAGCCAAGAAAAGATCGGGACGGCCCAGCTTGTACAAGATGCCCACCACGGCGAGCTTTCTATCGGCGCTCTCGTGGACCATGTGCAGCTCCAGCTGATACCTACATTAATTTATCACGATACAATATGAACTTAAAAACAGATAATTACATATAGACCACCCGAAACATTGATATTTACAAATTAAGCCTTAATAAGTATGCTCTGTTACATAAAATTTATTTTCCCCGGAAGGGATATGAGAAATAATACTAGGGTTTTGCAGAACCGCCGAATCATAGAAAAATGAAGAATCATTGTTATAAACTTAAAACCCTTTCCTTTCAATAAAATAAAAAAATAATAAGCTTGATACGTCCGTTTAATAAAAAAAAAAGGAAAAATTTATGTGAGAGCACCACAAAAATTCTTATGGATTTACATATCTAACACTTAAAGGTTTGATATTTACATTTATAACCTAAGCATAAAATAGTGTGTTTGTTTGGCTTAACGTTTAGGTGTAAGATATGTAAATACAGAGAAAATATTCCATACGGAGTACATGAGTAGCTCTACGAGCAGACTCCAGTAATATATCGTCATGTGTTATATCGGGCCCACCTAAAAAAATTAAAATGAAACCGTGGGGTTACTGGAGTGGAATCACGAAAGTTATTTAAAGGGGTTATTGGGAGGTTATTGAGGAGTTATTCGGGCATTGACTCCAATAAATCCACAATAAACCCTCAATAACCCCCTGATAATCTCAGCGGTTCTAATCCAATAACCATCCAATAACCTCCACAATTCCATTTCAATAAACCTTGCATTAACCTCCACAATAACTCCATAATAACCCCCCAATAACTCCCTAATAACATCCACAGTTTCTCGTCAATAACCCCACAATAACATCCATGTGGCGCCATATTACTGGAGTTCGTACTCCCTTCGTCAATAAACCCCCTAATAAGCATTGATGAAGGAAAATGAGTCGAGGAATTGTTCATTAAAGTGAGATTGATGCGGCAAATGTCAACCTCTTAAGGCAATTATGTGGCAGGGATTAGATTTCGTCTATCGTTAGCCAAAGCCACTTCAACAGAGATTATCAGGTATTGAGAACAAAGAAGAAGCAAACAAATGTCGAGTATCAAGAGGGACAAGACCACAGATGCAGACACAATTGATTTGGATTATAGTGAGTTTCTTTTTGTGAATGCAGGCCAGAGGATCATTGTATGACTCGTTATACATAATTGTTTTACAGCTATAAACCTTACCATGGATTCATGTACATAGAAAATAATAATGTGTATATGATTGTAGGTACTCGCATTATTTGGATTATAACACATGATGGAACATCTGTATATTGTGATGCAGGTTACATTTTCTAAGGATCTTGATATCTATGAGGCTTCCATGGGTTCTCTGTTTGTAATAAAACCTAGAAGAGTTAAAGAATTATATATGTTGCAGGGTGCAAATATAAAGTTACTTCAATAGAATCTTCTGCAATATTTGATCAGTATCTTTTGGGGAGACTAAAGAGTAAAACGTTTTTTTACTACAGCTATATCAGGCTAGGAATCTAAACGGGCGGCAATATCAAGAGGAGCTGACAAAAAATAACGTTTGGAACAATTATTTTATTAAATAATTCTTCAAAAAAATCTTTTTTTTATTATTTCTTATGAATATTACAGGAAGGATAAAGTTAAGTAAACTAGCAGTTGAAAAAGTCCCCTAAATTGCAAGGAGCAATTGTCAACAAGTTGCCCACCTACAGGCGATTGCTTCAAAAGACGCGGTCTTTGACGAAGAAAAAAAGAGAGGCCAAATTCGAAAAACTAAGGAAATCACCACAATGATAGGCCTAAATACCTTAATCTCGCTTTGTCGCCACATTGGAAACAGACATCAATTGATTATCTTTTAAGAAGATGACTCCTGGTGATGAATGAGGCACTATAGAAAACCCCAAAAGAGGGCTGATCACATTGATTTCCAGGAAAAATTATACACATCATTGGCCACCAAAATTAGAACAAAGTTGTCTCACGTAACAAACAGGCATACCAAAACCCATATGAACAAGTATTTAGTCCCAGATGACTTAGGGATACTAATATATCACCAAGAAATTTACACGATCAGGCTTGAATCTCGATGTATTTTAAGTAAGAATTCTTCAAGATTCAAATTCAAGATCACTTGAGTTATGATTTCAACAAACTTATAGTTAAACTGAGCACCTCAACAACACAAGCTCAATAACACTTAAGGTGATTAAATCCAAGTCCACATAAGTTCAGATCAAATAATCCTTAAATTTGACATGCATCTAATCCAATCAAGCGGCTTGACTGAAGGAATCCAATGAGTCCAAGATCATTTAATTTTATAGTCATCAAGGCACTTAAATGCTGAGAAAATGAAATGTGATTAAAGGAATCTATGTGAACTGTCTGATATAGTGTTCTAAGATTTTATCTGATATTATCAAAACACCGATCTCAAAATTATAAATAGTCCTCATTCTTCAAATGAAAAAGGTAGAGAGGAGAAGAGTGAGCTAACAACAAATGCATAACTCATGAAAAACAGTGTAGGTGAATGGCTACCAACCGTTGTTGATCACCATCAACGATTATTACCAGCAATTATAATTGTTGCAGCCAAACTATGACAGTTGTAGCCACAACTACAGCTTTTATAGCCAACCATAAAGGTTATAGCCACCGACTACAATTAATGTAGCCCAACTATGGTTGTTGTAGCCGAATTATTATTATAAAGTAGTGATTGCCGATTTTTGTAATCCTATCTTCCCCAATTCAACAAAATAGTTGACCTCTATACTTTCAATTTCCTATTTTATTATTTTGATTGGTCATGCCCCCNGACTCATGGTGATGAATGAGGCACTACAGAAAACCCCAAAAGAGGGCTGATCACATTGATTTCCAGGAAAAATTATACACATCGTTGGTCACCAAAATTAAAACAAAGTTGTCTCACGTAGCAAACTTAAGCATACCAAAACCCAGATGACTTGGGGATACTAATATATCACGAAGAAATTTACATAATCAGGCTTGAATCTCGATGTATTTTAAGTAATAACTCTTCAAGATTCAAATTCAAGATCACTTGAGTTATGATTTCAACAAATTTATAGTTAAACTGAGCACCTCAACAACACAAGCTCAATAACACTTAAGGTGATTAAATCCAAGTCCACATAAGTTCAGATCAAGTGCTTAAAGACTAATCAGAAATTTGATGCGTTAGATGAAAGATCAAATATGTGAGACTAATCTTGAATTGGTAATTTGAATTGATTACACAATTAGTGGCTTCATAATAGACATGAGTTGATTAGTGGAACAAATATAGAATATATGATAATAACATTAATTTTGAATTATATAAAGGAGATATGACAATAGCATTAATTTTGAATTTGAATCTTAAATTCAAATTCAAAATTCAAATATGTGTAATCAATTCAAATAGGCGTGAATTGATGACACTTAATTCTCTTGCCTTTATTGTGTACGTTTCCTTTTTTGTTTTGGTATGTCATAGTTAGTATAAATTTGGTGTTGTGTTGCATTGTAAAAATACCCCAAGATTTGTATCTTTCCAGTCCTTCANAGCATCTCAACAACACAAGCTCAATAACACTTAAGGTGATTAAATCCAAGTCCACATAAGTTCAGATCAAGTACTTAAAAGACTAATCAGAAATTTGATGCGTTAGATGAAAGATCAAATAATCCTTAAATTTGGCATGCTTCTAATCCAATCAAGCGGCTTGACTGGAGGAATCCAATGAGTCCAAGATCATTTAATTTTAGAGTCATCAAGGCACTTAAATGCTGAGAAAATGAAATGTGATTAAAGAAATCTACGTGAACTGTTCGATATAGTGTTTCAAGATTTTATCTAATATTATCAAAACACCGATCTCAAAATTATAAATAGTCCCCATTCTTCAAATGAAAGAGGAAGAGAGGAGAAGAATGAGCTAACAGCAAATGCATAACTCATGAAGAAAAGTGTAGGTGAATGGCTAACAACCGTTGTTGATCACCATCAACGATTATTACCAGCAATTATAACTGTTGCAGCCAAACTATGACAGTTGTAGCCACAACTACAGCTTTTATAGCCAACCATAAATGTTATAGTCACCGACTACAATTAATGTAGCCCAACTATGGTTGTTGTAGCCAAATCATTATTATAAAGTAGTGATGGCCGTTTTTTGTAATCCTATCTTCCCCAATTTAGCAAAATAGTTAACCTCTATACTTTCAATTTCCTATTTGATTATTTTGATTGGTCATGTCCCGTGTTTTCACTTTCTAGTCTTATTCAACATAAAAAATCTAATTGTCTATTCTATTTCTCTCTGTGTGCTGGAAACTTGAGCTTTTTCACAAATGAGAATTTTCTAGCTTGAAAAAGATGCCTTCATATTATTGTTATTACTTGTATCTTTGTAAATGGGTTTCCTTTAGATGCCATTTTGACATTTTCATGTAAGAAAAAGTCATCTCTTTCACAATGTGTTGTGGAAAACTCAATGCGACTAATAATAATATTAACATTATTAAATTCAATCGGATCACCTAAAATTAAACTTTCCCACTACTGCTCTAAAAAAGATGATCTAATCACCAAAACCGCATCTTCCACAATACTCAACAGAACGGAGAAAATGATTCTTACCTGCGTTGATCGACGGTGTGCTCGGAAGAAGAATGCCAATGGAGTTGCTTAAGCTTGTACTCGGTGCCGTTGATCCACAAACCCCCCGCTTCCCCCTCCCATTTCAACTGCATCACACACACATCAATATTCACTAAATTGATTGCCCCCAAAACCACACAAAAGCAATCGGAGAATCCGAATTTACTCATAAATTAGATCGAAATCTGTAAAACCTTACCATGATATCATGCCCTCGGTTCTTCAAGACAGCCGGCGCTGGACGGTAAGTTCGCCAGAGATCGCCAAGCCCATCCACCACCTGGACACGCTCGTTTTTCAGGTCAATGGGCGACTGAAGCTTTCCAACACCGCAAGCCGCCCACTCTTCATGAATTCGCCCCCATTTCTCCGGCCCGTTCTCGCTCCCCACATCGTAGCTAAACTCCTTCTCATCCTCTGTAAAAAGGTTTAACAAAACGATGATGTCATTTCAAAAGCTCTGCGCAGTATCATTTGAAAAGANTTCGACCCCATTTCTCCGGCCCGTTCTCGCTCCCCACATCGTAGCTAAACTCCTTCTCATCCTCTGTAAAAAAGTTTTAACAAAACGATGATGTCATTTCAAAAGCTCTGCGCAGTATCATTTGAAACGAGTATTTCTAATGGAAAAGCAAAAGAGAGAGACCGCTTACCAACTTCTTGGCCGGATANTTTGAAAAGAGTATTTCTAATGGAAAAGCAAAAGAGAGAGACCGCTTACCAACTTCTTGGCCGGATGACAGCAGAGGCAGCAGGATGAGGGCGATGAGGAAGGGGGTTAAAACGGCAAGCTTTGATGGAGGAGCGGCCATGTTTGGTTTCTGTGGAAGGATGAAGGCGTTAGCGAGGAGAGGAAAGTATTTATAGGGGGGCTGGGTTGAAGTAACGTAAGTATTTCGCTTTAATTTATTTGCTGCAGGTTGCGGCTTCCATTCAAAAACTGGATTTTGAACAAATCAAGTTCACAGATTTAAATATGTACCATATTTTAACGCGTCTGCTGCGGTTTTCATGCTGATTGGATTGTTGCCAAGACATGGCCTTCAAATTATAATGTTGCAAGTAAGAAGCCCCAGGACAAACTTTGGGGGCACCCGTCTCTCTATCGCTTTTTAATTTATATGGTGTTGTACATCATTTACACGATCATTATAAGATTGGGGCATTCTTTTGTAAGCATTTACATGTCTAATGTCAAAATTTTTATATTTACACAATCAAATCTTTAAGAGGTTTTTACATGATAATTATCCAAAATATTCAAAATAATATTTTAACCACTTAAACGTTAAATATTATATTTGAATATTAAACATTATATTTTAAAAATATGCCAACCACTCAAAACATTTAATTGTTTATGTATTTTTATGATTAAAAATTAAGTTTAAGCAAGTCATACATGAATTTTTAATCAGTTCAAGTCTATCAAGTCCAGATCAAACCATAAAAACTAAACTGGAGGTTTTTAATCATCAATTGAATGATCAATATGATGCTTGTTGCCGCCTNATTCAAAAACTGGATTTTGAACAAATCAAGTTCGCAGATTTAAATATGTACCATATTTTAACGCGTCTGCTGTGGTTTTCATGCTGATTGGATTGTTGCCAAGACATGGCCTTCAAATTATAATGTTGCAAGTAAAGAAGCCCCAGGACAAACTTTGGGGACACCCGTCTCTCTATCGCTTTTTAATTTATATGGTATTGTACATCATTTACACGATCATTATGAGATTGGGGCATTATTTTCTATGCATACATGTCTAATGTCAAAATTTTTATATTCACACAATCAAATCTTTAAGAGGTTTTTACATGATAATTATCCAAAACATTTAAAATAATATTTTAACCACTTAAACGTTAAATATTATATTTGAATATTAAACATTATATTTTAAAAATATGCCAACCACTCAAAACATTTAATTGTTCATGTATTTTTATGATTAAAAATTAAGTTTAAGCAAGTCATACATGAATTTTTAACCTGTTCAAGTCTATCAAGTCCAGATCAAACCATAAAAAGTAAACTGGAAGTTTTTAATCATCAATTGAATGATCGATATGATGCTTGTTGCCGCCCATCTCAGGCCTATGGTGACCATTGCTTATGACAATCATAGCCAAAATACAATGTTTGTTCCCAAAACGTGCACTCTTTTATGTTATATACAAATAAGTGAAGTGTTTAGTATAAAATTATAACATCGTTCTCTCTGAGAGAAGGAGTTTAGTCACCAACTACGGTTTTTGTGACTGATCTAATGTTATCACAGTTACCAACTATGACATACAGAGCCAATTGATGCTATTACAACTTTCAACCATAACCTTTGTGGCCAACTATTGCATGTGTAGTAACCAATTATGATCTTTTTGGCCAACTATTATTGTTACAATCATCAATTACAACCTCCCAACTATCACTATTGCACTCACATCGACATTAATTACGACAAACTACTGCATTTGTAGCAACCAACCACGACCTTTATGGCTAACTATTGTTATTACAACCAATAATCACATTTTTTGTAGCCTAATTATGATTTTTATAGCTAAAATATTTTTTATATATGTGATTATTAGTTTTATTATTCCATCTTCTCTAATATAAAAGAAGATTAGACATATGTACTTACAATTAGATAGTGGATTAGTTTGATTAAGCTAGGTCATGTGATTTTTTTTCATTTCCAAGATTTTTTCACGTAAAAAATTTGGTATCTCCTCCTTTTTATTTATTTATGTGCTTGATCTTTGTAGAATGCTAAGATGTTAAAATAATACTCTACCACCATTAATTTTTCGCTAAGTAATAACTTAGAGTCGTTTTTGAGTAATGAAGTTCCGTATAAAGAAATCTATACTTGTTTGATGGCTAACAATAGCAATACAAGAACTTCTGATTGATGGCAAAAATATGCTATGAGACAAGTCGGTTAATCACATGAGTATATATATTGATAAAGAAACATATAAATTATGAGTTTATGTATTGATCTCATGGGAAAAGTTATCAAAATATTTCTAATAAGTGAAATTCTAGTTTACTAGCCCTCTAAGCCTAATTTGGAGGTTTTGTTTGTAAACATGAAAAGTTCTAAATTCCTATTACAGGAAAAAGAACTAAACTAGATTTTGATAAAGTTTTTCAGGGCTGAAAGGATCGTGCTCTTGTGACACTGTTCAAGTGATNAGTAACGGAAGTATTTCGCTTTAATTTATTTGCTGCAGGTTGCGGCTTCCATTCAAAAACTGGCTTTTGAACAAATCAAGTTTGCAGATTTAAATATGTACCATATTTTAACGCGTCTGCTGCGGTTTTCATTGGATTGTTGCCAAGATATGGCCTTCAAATTATAGAAAAATGACTGCATACGGACTACGCATTCATTTCTGTTTTGCATGCGGTGTTTGATTTTGACTGTATATCAGATGCGGCCATGATGTATTTCGGTGGGCTCCACCTAAATTTTTTTTTTTAAAAAAAAATTGAAATATTTCCTGACCGTAGATCACCGTAATCTACGGTCAGGATTGGACACCGCATGCAGAGATGCATGCGGTGTCCGTATGCAATAATTTCTCCAAATTATAATGTTACAAGTAAGAAGCCCCAGCACAAACTTTGGGGGCACGCGTCTCTCTATAGCTTTTTAATTTATAAGGTATCGTACATCATTTACATGATCATTATAAGATTGAGGCATTCTTTTGCATGCATTTACATGTCTAATGTCAAAATTTTTATATTTACACAATCAAATCTTTAAAAGGTTTTTACATGATAATTATCCAAAATATTCAATATAATATTTTAACCACTTAAACGTTAAATATTATATTTGAATAGTTTAGGGTTTAAACATTATATTTTAAAAATATGCCCACCACTCAAAACATTTAATTGTTTATGTATTTAGATTTATAAATTTATTTGTTAATATCTTAAGGTATACAAGAAATGAAATACTTATTGAATTTTTCAGCTTGCCTATTAGTTTTACATAAAAAAAATTAAGTTCAAAATTTAAAAATTTTGAATGAAAATTAAATGCTGATTTGACTTTTTAATCAGTTCAAGTAATATAAATAAATAAAATATAAATCAAATATCAACAATAAAAAGTTTAAGCAAGTCATACATGAATTTTTAATCAATTCAAGTCTATCAAGTCCAGATCAAACCATAAAAACTAAACTGGAGGTTTTTAATCATCAATTGAATGATCAATATGATGCTTGTTGCCACCCATCTCAGGCCTATGGTGATCATTGCTTATGACAATCATAGCCAAAATATAATGTTTGTTCCCAAAACTTGTACTCTTTTATGTTGTATACAATAAGTGAAGTGTTTAGTATAAAATTATAACCTCATTCTCTCTGAGAGAAGGCGTTTTGTCACCAACTACGGTTTTTGTGGCCAACTAATGTTATCACAGTTACCAACTATGACGTCTAGAGCCAATTGATGCTATTACAACTTTCAACCATAACCTTTGTGACCAACTATAGCATGTGTAGTAACCAATTATGATCTTTTTGGCCAACTACTATTGTTACAATCATCAATTACAACCTCCCAACTATCACTATTGCACTCACATCGACAGTCTTTATGACAAACTACTGCATTTGTAGCAACCAACCATGACCTTTATGGCTAACTATTGTTGTTACAGCCAATAATCACATTTTTTGTAGCCTAATTATGATTTTTATAGCTAAAATATTTTTTATATATGTGATTATTAGTTTTATTATTCCATCTTCTCTAATATAAAAGAAGATTAGACACATGTACTTACAATTTGATAGTGGATTAGTTTGATTGAGCTAGGTCATGTGATTTTTTTTCATTTCCAAGATTTTTTCACGTAAAAATTTTGGTATCTCCTCCTCCTTTTTATTTATTTATGTGCTTGTTAGATCTTTGTAGAATGCTAAGATGTTAAAATAGTACTCTACCACCATGAATTTTTTGCTAAGTAATAGCTTAGCGTCGTTTTTGAGAAATGAAGTTTCGTATAAGGAAATCTATACTTGTTTGACGACTAACAATAGCAATACAAGTACTTCTCATTGATGGCAAAAATATGCTATGAGATAAGTCGGTTAATCACATGAGTATACATATTGATAAAGAAACATATAAATTATGAGTCTATGTATTGATCTCATGGGAAAAGTTATCAAAATATTTCTAATAAGGGAAATTCTAGTTTACTATCCCTCTAAGCCTAGTTTGGAGGTTTTTTTTGTAGACATGAAAAGTTCTAAAATCCTATTACAGGAAAAAGAACTAAACTAGATTTTGTTAAAGTTTTTCGGGGCTGAAAGGATCGTGCTCCTGTGACACTGGTCAAGTGATATTTTAATCTCTTTCTATAAAACTCATGTTATTGTTAACAACCAGAGACATGTCCTCTTTAGTCCATGTATTGATCTCATGTGAAAAGTTATCAAAATATTTTAATAAGGGAAATTCTAGTTTACTAACCCTCTAAGCCTTGTTTGGAGGTTTTGTTTGCAGATACGAAAAGTCTTAAAATCTTATTACAAGAAAAATAACTAAACTAGATTTTGTTAAAGTTTTTTAGGGTTGAAAGGATCGTGCTCCTGTGACACCGATCTAGTGATTTTTTGATCTCTGTCTATAAAACCAATGTTATTGTTAACAACCAGAGACATGTCCTCTTTAGTAAATGTTTAGGTCATAAGAAGTGTTGGAAATCATATTACAGTTAATGGGACTTAGCCATGCAGTAGTTCTCAAGAATCCTCTAGTTTTTTATTTTGGATACAGGCAATATATTTATTTCATCAAGCTATTGTGTGTTAGCCTACTTATTTTTCTAGACAATGGTTATAAGCCTTAGATCACAAGGGATTTTCAAATTTCTATCGAACCAAATTAAAATTAAATTAATACCAAAAAGTCAATACATAAACATTAGAAATCTAAGCATAGAAAAGGTGTCCAGGGATGGAATCCAAATGATAAATAACATCATAGGAGTATAAAAATCAAATTAACTATGATGTATAAGAGAAGAACGCACAAAAATTTTTATTACATGTAAAAAAAAGAAATAATACAAGAAGTATAGAAATTCAAACCCCAACTAATCGTTTTTTCTAATACGTTGTGATCATCTCCATTCAATACATGCTTTTTGTAGATATTCCTCGTACATTTACACTTAGGGTCCGTTTGGGGCAGCTTGTGCGTTTCAGAATAAGCTGCTTATCCTGAAACGCGGCCGGCGGGCCGGCCGCAGGGGTCGGCCCTCGGCCTCCGTTTAGTGTAAAGTAGTTTCGAATAAGCTGGCGAAACACGCGAACTAAATGGTACGACGGTATTTTGGAAACGCCGCCCGCACATAAGCTGCCCCAAACAGACCCTTAATCTCTCCTCATAACCTCACAAGAAACATTCCTGATTGCATTTATACCTGCCTATGTACCCCATCACATCCTTAAACACATAAATTTATTCATTTTGCTCAAATGGACGTACACGTGCTCCCATATATACATGCATACATGCCCAAATGTATACAACGAAAACTGATAGTATAAAAAACGATATAATCAAGTATTTTTCAGAAATGTTTACTTTGCCATTTTTCAGCATTTTATATTCAATTTTACCATTCTCAAAGTTCCATGAAGCATCAATATGAATGATTTTTTTTTTTTTTATTTCAATTCAATGCACAAGTTGGGGTATAAAAAAAGTTGACGGATAATTTCACAGTGACTTATATTTTTTGATGATACAAACATAAATTTTCCAAAATAAGGGCAAGTGATGCGTCGCCAATAAATTACTATCATCTAACATGAATCTCGATGAATTTTTTAGCAATAAGTATTCTAAATTCAAATTCAAGGTCACCATGACGCTCATGTCAGTAAGTTTATACACAAATTGATTGTCTCAGCAAGTTGAATCCAATGATGTCAAAATTTGTTTGATTTGGGTCCAATCAAGCCAAAATCAAACTACTGAAGCATAATTATAAGTTTTCAATCATCAATTGAATAGTCATATGGATTCCAAATTTTACATATTTATATTCAGATTGAATGTCTCGAAGAGAGGAATCCAATGAGCTTAAGCTTGTTGAATTCTTAGGTAAAAAAGACACCAATATTTAAAAAAAAAATCATATGATCAAGAGGGATCAATATAGGTCATCAGATCAAATCATTGAGGAATTTACTCACCGGAAAACCAAAACGACTCTCCCCAAAAAGCTATAAATAGACCTCCGCATTTTGCTAGGGGGAGGGAAGAAGAAAAGGATCTCTAAAGCAACTTCTAGATTGAAGACTCGACAAAATCTCCTGACCTTCGTAGATGTTGATCACTTCCAAACACTGTCGGTTAGCAACCGTCTATCACCGCCCTCAACCACCATCGACTGTCGTTGGCTATCACTGCTTGATTTTGAGGACCTCCTGTGATCGACAATCTCTGTTTGCAAACATGTATCCAAAATATGGTTGTACATATAACACCTATACTAAAGACTCTGCAATAACTTTCCACTATTGTAGCCACTGACCACCAATGATCATTGCCCGACATTTAACACAAACCCTCACTGCTTTCCATCTTTGACCTTCTGCAGATGATGATTCCTATTCTAAATGTCGTATCCCAAATACGACTGTAACATATAACACCTATATTGAAGATCCAATAATAATTTTCGACTGATGTAGCTATCAACCACTATTTGTCATTGTCCGTTGGCTATCATCGACCACCACCGATTGTCACTGCATGTCGCCGATGACTTCAAGCCTCCGGGAACCACTGCTTATGATTGACAAAATCAGAATTTGGTAATTGTTCTTAACACCTATATTTTTCCTTACATTGTACAAAGAGAAGCTCAATATTTTATATAAATTTATAATCTCGTTCTTCCTAAGAGAAGGGGTCCAATCACTACCTATATAATCACCAACTAAGACTTTGTGTGACAAACTAGTGTTGTACGACATCTATAGCCNATCAAGGCACTTAAATGCTGAGAAAATGAAATGTGATTAAAGGAATCTATGTGAACTGTCTGATATAGTGTTTAAGATTTTATCTAATATTATCAAAACATCGATCTCAAAATTATAAATAGTCCTCATTCTTCAAATGAAAGAGGAAGAGAGGAGAAGAGTGAGCTAATGACAAATGCATAACTCATGAAGAAAAGTGTAGGTGAATGGCTACCAACTGTTGTTGATCACCATCAACGATTATTACCAGCAATTATAATTGTTGCAGCCAAACTATGACAGTTGTAGCCACAACTACAGCTTTTATAGCCAACCATAAATGTCATAGCCACCGACTACAATTAATGTAGCCCAACTATGGTTGTTGTAGCCAAATTATTATTATAAAGTAGTGATTGCCGATTTTTGTAATCCTATCTTCCCCAATCAACAAAATAGTTGTCCTCTATACTTTCAATTTCCTATTTGATTATTTTGATTGGTCATGCCCCGTGTTTTCACTTTCCAGTCTTATTCAACATAAAAAATCTAATTGTCTATTCTATTTCTCTCTGTGTGCTGGAAGCTTAAGCTTTTTCACAAATGAGAGTTTTCTAGCTTGAAAAAGATGCCTTCATATTATTGTTATTATTTGTATCTTTGTAAATGGGTTTCCTTTAGATGCCATTTTGACATTTTCATGTAAGAAAAAGTCATCTCTTTCACAATGTGTTGTGGAAAACTCAATGCGACTAATAATAATATTAACATTATTAAATTCAATCGGATCACCTATAATTAAACTTTCCCACTACTGCTCTAAAAAAGATGATCTAATCACCAAAACCACATCTTCCACAATACTCAACAGAACGGAGAAAATGATTCTTACCTGCGTTGATCGATGGTGTGCTCGGAAGAAGAATGCCAATGGAGTTGCTTAAGCTTGTACTCGGTGCCATTAATCCACAAACCCCCTGCTTCCCCCTCCCATTTCAACTGCATNTTACCTGCGTTGATCGATGGTGTGCTCGGAAGAAGAATGCCAATGGAGTTGCTTAAGCTTGTACTCGGTGCCGTTAATCCACAAACCCCCTGCTTCTCCCTCCCATTTCAACTGCATCACACACACATCAATATTCACTAAATTGATTGCCCCCAAAACCACACAAAAGCAATCGGAGAATCCGAATTTACTCATAAATTAGATCGAAATCTGTAAAACCTTACCATGATATCATGCCCTCGGTTCTTCAAGACAGCTGGCGCTGGCCGGTAAGTTCGCCAGAGATCGCCAAGCCCATCCACCACCTGGACCCGCTCGTTTTTCAGGTCAATGGGCGACTGAAGCTTTCCGACACCGCAAGCCGCCCACTCTTCATGAATTCGCCCCCATTTCTCCGGCCCGTTCTCGCTCCCCACATCGTAGCTAAACTCCTTCTCATCCTCTGTAAAAAGTTTTAACAAAACGATGATGTCATTTCAAAAGCTCTGCGCAGTATCATTTGAAACGAGTATTTCTAATGGAAAAGCAAAAGAGAGAGACCGCTTACCAACTTCTTGGCCGGATGACAGCGGAGGCAGCAGGATGAGGGCGATGAGGAAGGAGGTTAAAACNATACAGAGCCAATTGATGCTATTACAACTTTCAACCATAACCTTTGTGGCCAACTATTGCATGTGTAGTAACCAATTATGATCTTTTTGACCAACTATTATTGTTACAATCATCAATTACAACCTCCCAACTATCACTGTTGCACTCACATCGACAGTCTTTATGACAAACTACTGCATTTGTAGCAACCAACCACGATCTTTATGACTAACTATTGTTATTACAACCAATAATCACATTTTTTGTAGCCTAATTATGATTTTTATAGCTAAAATATTTTTTATATATGTGATTATTAGTTTTATTATTCCATCTTCTCTAATATAACAGAAGATTATACATATATACTTACAATTAGATAGTGGATTAGTTTGATTGAGCCAGACCATGTGATTTTTTTTTCATTTCCAAGATTTTTTCGCGTAAAAATTTTGGTATCTCCTCCTTTTTATTTATTTATGTGCTTGTTAGATCTTTGTAGAATGCTAAGATGTTAAAATAATACTCTACCACCATTAATTTTCAGCTAAGTAATAACTTAGCGTCGTTTTTGAGTAATGAAGTTCCGTATAAAGAAATCTATACTTGTTTGATGGCTAACAATAGCAACAAAAGAACTTCTCATTGATGGCAAAAATATGCTATGAGACAAGTCGGTTAATCACATGAGTATACACATTGATAAAGAAACATATAAATTATGAGTTTATGTATTGATCTCATGGGAAAAGTTATCAAAATATTTCTAATAAGTGAAATTCTAGTTTACTAGCCCTCTAAACCTAGTTTGGAGGTTTTGTTTGTAAACATGAAAAGTTCTAAAATCCTATTACAGGAAAAAGAACTAAACTAGATTTTGTTAAAGTTTTTCAGGGCTGAAAGGATCGTGCTCCTGCGACAGTGGTCAAGTGATTTTTTAATCTCTTTCTATAAAACCCATGTTATTGTTAACAACCAGAGACATGTCCTCTTTAGTCCATGTATTGATCGCATGTGAAAAGTTATCAAAATATTTTAATAAGGGAAATTCTAGTTTACTAACCCTCTAAGCCTAGTTTGGAGGTTTTGTTTGCATATACGAAAAGTTCTAAAATCCTATTACATGAAAAAGAACTAAACTAGATTTTGTTAAAGTTTTTTAGGGCTGAAATGATCGTGCTCCTGTGACACCGATCTAGTGATTTTTTATCTCTTTATATAAAACCAATGTTATTGTTAACAACCAGAGACATGTCCTCTTTAGTAAATGCTTAGGTCATAAGAAGTGTTGGAAATCATATTATAGTTAATGGGACTTAGCCATGCAGTGTTTCTCAAGAATCCTCAAGTTTTTTATTTAGGATACAATTTCTTAAAGGCAATATATTTATTCCATTAAGCTATTGTGTGTTAGCCTCTTTATTTTTATAGACAATGGTTATAAGCCTTAGTTCACAAGGGATTTTCAAATTTCTATCGATCCAAATTAAAAGTAAATTAATACCAAAAAGTCAACACATAATCATTAGAAATCTAAGCATAGAAAAGGTGCCGAGGGAATGAAATCCAAATGATAAAATAATGAGAAAATCACATGCATTACATCATAGAAGTATAAAAATCAAATTAACTATGATGCATAAGAGAAGAACACACGAAAATTTTTATTACACGTATAAAAAGGAAATAATACAAGAAGTATAGAAATTCAAACCCTAACTAGTCGGTTTTTCTAATACACTATGATCATCTCCATTCAATACATGCTTTTTGTAGATATTCCTCATACATTTACACTTAATCTCTCCTCATAACCTCACAAGAAACATTCCTGATTGCATTTATACCTACCTATGAACCCCATCACATCCTTAAACACATAAATATATTCATTTTGCTCAAATGGACACACACGTGCTCCCATATATACATGCATACATGCCCAAATGTATACAACGAAAACCGATAGTATCAAAAACAATATAATCAAGTATTTTTCAGAAATGTTTACTTTGCCATTAGTTCCATGAAGCATAAATATCAATGATTTTTGTTTTAATTTCAATTCAATGCACAAGTTGGGGTATAAAAAAAGTTGACGGATAATTTCACAGAGACTTATATTTTTTGATAATACAAACATAAATTTTCCAAGCCAATAAATTACTATCATCTAACATGAATCTCGATGAATTTTTTAACAATAAGTATTCTAAATTCGAATTCAAGATCACCATGACCCTCATGTCAGTAAGTTTATACAAAAATTGATCGTCTCGACAAGTTAAATCCAATGATGTCAAAATTTGTTTGATTTGGGTCCAATCAAGCCCAAATCAAACCACCGAAGCATAATTATAAGTTTTCAATCATCAATTGAATAGTTATATGGATTCCAAATTTTACATATTTATATTCAGATTGAATGTCTCGAAGAGAGGAATCCAACGAGCTTAAGCTTNCTATCATCTAACATGAATCTCGATGAATTTTTTAACAATAAGTATTCTAAATTCGAATTCAAGATCACCATGGCCCTCATGTCAGTAAGTTTATACAAAAATTGATCGTCTCGACAAGTTGAATCCAATGATGTCAAAATTTGTTTGATTTGGGTCCAATCAAGCCTAAATCAAACCACCGAAGCATAATTATAAGTTTTCAATCATCAATTGAATAGTTATATGGATTCCAAATATTGCATATTTATATTCAGATTGAATGTCTCGAAGAGAGGAATCCAACGAGCTTAAGCTGGTTGAATTCTTAGGTAAAAAAGACACCAATATTTTAAAAAAATCATATGATGAAGAGGGATCAATATAGGTCATCCGATCAAATGATTGAGGAAGTTTCACAGGAAAACCAAAACGTCTCTCCCCCAAAAGCTATAAATAGACCTCCGCATTTTGCTAGAGGGAGGGGGGAAGAAGAAGAGGATCTCTAAAGCAACTTCTAGATTGAAGACTTGACAAAATATCCTGACTTCGTAGTTGTTGTTCACTTCCAAACACCATCGGTTAGCAACTGTCAATCACCGCCCGTCAACCACCATCGACTGTCGTTGACTATCACTGCTTGACTTCAAGGACCTCCTGTGATTGACAATCTCTGTTTGCAAACATGTATCCCAAATATGGTTGTACATATAACACCTGTACTAAAGACTCTGCAATAACTTTCTACTATTGTAGCCACTGACCACCAATGATCATTTCCTGGCATTTAACACAAACTTTCACTGCTTTCCATCTTTAACCTTCTGCAGTCGTATGCCAAATACGACTGTAACATATAACACCTATATTGAAGATCCAATAATAATTTTTGACTGATGTAGCTATTGACCAGTATTTGTCATTGCCCGTTGGCTATCATTGACCACCACCGATTGTCATTGCATGTTGCTGCTGATATCAAGCCTTCGATAACCATTGCTTATGATTGACATAATCAGAATTCGGTAATTGTTCTTACACCTATATATTTCCTTACATTGTACAAAGAGAAGCACAATATTTTATATAAATGTATAATCTCGTTCTCCCTGAGAGAAGGGGTCCAGTCACTACCTATACAATCACCAATTAAGACTCGTGTGACAAACTAGTGTTGTACGACATCTATGGCCAGCTTGCACTATTGTAGCCACCAACTTTGGTCTTTGTGACTAATTGATTCTATTACAACTACCAAATGCGGCCATGTGATCAACTAACGATATTGTAGTCACCAACTACAACATATGTGGCCAGTTACTTTTGTTACAGCTTCCAACTACTTCCTTTGTAGTCAACTGAAGATATTGCAGTCACCAACCATGACCTATGTGGTTAACCTCCACTGTTATAGCTTCCAACTACGACATCTATGGCCAACAAACGCTATTGCAGCTTCTAACCATGGCCTTTATTGCAAAACTATTTAATGCGCAACCATCAATTACTAAGTTTGTGGCCCACTACTATTATTACAATCTCCAAGATCTTTTGTGGCCAATAACCACTATTATAGTCAATTGCCAAAACTTCTATGGCTATCTACTGCGTTTGTAACATCCAGCTATGATCTTTGCAGCTAAATATTGCTATTATGACCAAGAATCACATTTGTTGTGCCCAATTATGACTATTATAGCTAAACTACTATTGTACATGTGTGATTCTCAGCTTTGTAATTCCATCTTATCTAATTCGAAAGAGTGGACATATTTGCTTACAATTACACAATGTATTATTTTAATTGGGCAAGATCCCGTGATTTTTTCCTTTCTAGGATTTCTTTTTAACATAAAAAATTTAGTATCTCCTCCCACTTTCTTTTATTTGTATGTTCGATCTTCGTGTAATAATAATAATAATGAAGCTTTACATACATAACACCGAATTCTTACGTGTGTGTGTCTATATAATAATAATA
>JXCR01122646.1:180537-219217 GCA_002079205.1 Phalaenopsis hybrid cultivar | reverse complement strand
CAAAGAGCGAAGTTCAATCAAGTTACACAAAGCAAATGGAAGGACTTCACACCACTTTGTGGATAAAGGTTGCAAGATTCAACTCAAATACTTAACCCCAACACAAGCAAACAACTCAAATCCTTACAAAAGTAGTTCCTAGTTTTTGGTCATTGCCATGCAGCACTAAGAAGCCCATTAGAAATAAATCTAATGACCTTATAGGCATCTTCACAGACCCCTCATGCATGAACCCCAACTTATTCAACAGATATACTACTAACATTTACATCAGTAATTACTGGCATATCTTCATAATTTTGTAGAGCCAAGTGAAACTGGTAATTTGCACATTCTTTTCTCCACGACTTTTTCAAATTCACTGTTAGAGCTGGATAGCATTTGATTCAAAATCAACCTTACATTGCATTCCTTCATCCGAAAATGTCTAGGTTTTATCCTTTCATTTAAGCTATATCCAAAGTAATGAGGAAATTTGACCAGTTCTGATCTTGGATAATCCATTGTGAGGAAGTAGTTCCACTTCGGTATTATGTTGTCGGACAAGCTAAATGTATACAATGCTCCATATCTCAAAACCATGGTTGCAATTTCCTGCACGCTGTAACCTCTCTCAAGGAAGAATTCATTGACGGGTCTAAGATTCCCACCAATACTTAGACCAAAGGTCTGCGGGCATCGATATATTAGAGAGGCAGGATCAATGTTCAATGACAATAAGTATTCCGCAGTAGGACGTAGTTTTGCTTCCACACTATAGCTTGTTATATGGGGGCATCGTGTCAAAATCTTCCCTATGTTCTTATCTGGAACACCTATCTCAGTGAGAAAATCCACCGAAGCCTTTATCTTCTGCCTGCTATAGGTGAGAAGTGCAGGGAAGCGATATATCACCTTAGCCCACCTGGTTTTGTCAACCCCATAGCTCTCAAGGTAAGTCATCATGGGCTTCAACTTCTCTGAGAGGCTGATCCCACATAACTGAGGCCTTTTATGAAGGATGGTTGGTATATCTGATTTATCCATACCAAGCTCAAGGAGAAACTCTACTAAAGGCTTGATCTTTTGGTCCAAAGTATAGTAAGCAAAAGCAGGGAATCGACTTACAATGCCCTTAATTTGTTCAAGTTTCAGACCGAGTTCCATGAGGTATAGAACATTAGCAGGTAGAAGCCCATCAGCATTCTCCTGAGAAACTCGTGCAACAGCCCTTTCTTTCTTTCCAAGGCTATAGCTTGCTGTTAGACTAACTGGATTAGTCTTTTCCCAACCAGGAGGATTAGGGTAGCTCACCACCAGATCAACGAGAAAATCACCATTCTCTTCACGAAGAGATTCTAGGTAAGGAATGAGAGCGTTTCTGATTTCAATTGTAGTGAGCTCTCTTCCTGCAGTTTAAACATCAAAAATTGGTTCTGTTTCTAAATATATTTACAAGTGTAAGGCTTCCAACGAATAATTAGAGCTCAAACCTACAAGAAACCAAGATTTATAGAAGCTCTGGAGTTTTGACATAAGATGATCAATAAAAAGATCCGACTTTTTGACAATCCTTAAAGCCACAGCATTGCTGAATCCCTGTTTTCTAAGGAATAATGACAGAACAGCTTTTGCTTCCTCCCTTTCTGCAGCCAACAGGCTAAAGGGAACTGCAACTAAACTGTGATCATCGGCTTCTGATTCATCTGATCAAAATATAAAAATGTTTAAAACCTTCTACGTAAGAACATACTGGCAAAGCTACATTTATTTGGGAGTAAAGGCAAGGGAAAATGTTACCAGAAGTGGAATAAAAATAATTTAGTTGCTTACATGTATTCGCTTTGCAGGCAAGACAAGCTTGAGAATTTCGGATTCGAACCCTATAAGAGTATATACAAAGATCAAATGGAACAAACATACCAAGCCTACAATCATGATAGCAGATGGTTTAGAAAAACAAGCTTTCATTTTACATTCAACCTTCATTTTGTACAAATTTTCTCACCAGCCGAGCTACTAACCCTAGAATATTTCACCAAAAATATCCGCCACGCTCAAGTTATAAACAATAAGAATAGAACCATTCACGCAAAACAAGAAACCAAACATAATCATAGCGTTCAAAAGCAGTGGAACCCAAAAATCTGGCTTCAATGAAGAAACCAAATGAGATTCGGAAATTCCAGTTATGCATTTCAAAGAATTGCGATTTTTACAGCAATTAAATAATTTACATACAGATATGAAGAGAAACAATGATATTTACCTCCATATTGAGATGGTAGAGACTCTCAGAAGCCGGGTTATCGAGCTGACATCCGACCGAGAGTCAGCTCTGCGGAGTGGACTTCGAAACTGCTGCGTTTTCTTCCGGTAGCCAGTTTCTCCACTGGCGTTGAATAACGGATTCTTCTCCATGTTCTCCATTATTTTGTACTCAAACTGAAAATTCGCAAGAAACGCCATGGCTAAAGCGATTAAGCGCAGAAAGTTGCGGCTGAGGGCAGAAGGAAAGGAGCCGGTTTTAGAAAAATATTGCCTCCGGTCCAAAAAAACGGCCCCATCGAGTAAAAATTATTACTTACGGCACCTAACATACTTTAATTATAATTTAATTTAACAAACAACATTTATTGAAGTGTCGGGTTCCTACGTAAGTGCACGTATCACTTTTGTAATATAGAGCTCTACTTGAGTGCAAAATGTTGATCCCACAGGAAAGATGGTAGAGACTTCATAATAATAACAACCTAAGGTGAATTCTAGTTTATTACTTTCAGGTCCTAGTTTAGAAGATCGTTAAAAATGATTTTTCTAACAACTACTCATAATTATATTTCTGCCCCTAAGTTAAACTCGATATGAAGAGAAACAATGATAGTTACCTCGAAATTGAGATGGTAGAGACTTTGAGAAGTCGGGTTATCGAGCTGACATCCAACCAAGTGTAAGCTCTGCGGAGTGGACTTTGAAACTGCTTCATTTTCTTCCAGTAGCCAGTTTCTCCACTGGCGTTGAATAACGGATTTTTCTCGATATTTTTTTTTACATATAGATATGAAGAGAAACAATAATAGTTACCTCAATATTGAGATGACAGAGACTCTCAGAAGTCGGGTTATCAACGTGACATGCGACCGATAAAAGCATTTAGACTTGCTTAGATCAAGTGCATAAATGAGTATGATTCAAATTTATGTAATTGTTTCCATCTGCCACCCATGAAACTTCTAATTCAAACTATGTCGATACACATCTCCCTAAGTTGTATTGTCTCATGACTCTTCTTTCATAGTCATATTGAATATTCTATGTTATTTTGATGCCGCTCTTTCGAGTCCTAACGGTTCACAACATATTTTAACAAATTATATGGTCAATATAATAGGTAAATTTAGTCTAAGGATATACTCATCACATGAAAATAAAAATCAATTTGAAGCATTCACAACCCTACAATTCTAACCTATTTTTCACAAGAGAAAAGTATAAAAAATCTACTCACTACACAAGATAAACACCAAAGAAAACTTCATTCAATCAAATTAACTAAATTTCTGTTTACAACAATAATCAAATAAGATTACACATGAAAATTAGCTTTTGCCTCTAAAAATAGAAGCAAATTCTACCGGGCGATGCTTTCCACAGTGTTATACAAGATGTTGTCGTAAACCTCTTACAGATTTTCTCAAATTCACCTTTCAAATCACTCTAGAACAAGAGTTCCTACTCCTACCTACTGTCATTGGAGAATTCCAAAACTTGGAACTTCTTCCCTACTCCTAAGATTGCCAAAACTCTTTGTTTGAACCATCAACACCTGTAAAATTACTCCAGGAGTTGTGTAGAAAGTAACTGTTTGAACTGCAACACCTAGGCACCCAGTCTGCAGCGCCTAGGCGCCGATCTCGGTTTCTGCCTACTTGAAAAGCTTGGGCGCCTAGGCTCCTAGAACATGACATCAAGGTGTTCAACTGCAAAACCTTGGCACCCAAAAGTGGGCGCCTAGGCACCAAACCACAATCAACACATTTGCTCCATTTGGTTCCTTTTCGCTCCTATTTAGTCCAATTCAATCCAATCTTCCTACATGTTATACCTGCATCATAAACATAAAAACATATACCATTAAAGTATAGTTTCATTTAAAAACATGTGTAAAATAAAGAAAAAATTAAGTATATCCAAAGAATGAGTCACCTTCAAAACAACCATTCGTACCAGATCCGATCGTTAAGTTTGATGACCTCTACTCCCTGTTGTTAGTGAAGAAATTAATCAATCGGCTGAACATAATAAGGAGCACAATGCCACCACTCATGCCCTCTATGCAAGGCAGAGTCACTTCGACAAGAGGGGCTGAGGGAGATCAACCTCACATAATTGTGGAAGTATAAACAATTGGGTGAATATACATCCAATATCCTACATCAATACCTTATCTCACTCGGCAATCTCCACCAACTCAACTACCCTTATACCCCCAATAAAATAGAGTTGTTGAGCGTAAGCATAGACACCTAGTTTAAACAACAAGAATCTTCTTACTCATTGCTCAAATACCTCCTATATTATGTCTATAACACTAATGACCACAACAAACCTCATCAATTGGTTGTCACCTAAAACTACAAACCTCAAATTTCCCTTCAAAATTCTACTCCAAAATCCTCACATATGCTCATCTAAGATCATTGGATAGTCTATGTTTCCTATGACAAAAACTGCAAGCTCCACATAAACTAGCACCATACACCACACCTTATTTTTTACATCAGATACTCACCATCCCACAAAGGTTACTATTATTGAAGCACCCAAACACATCATATTATCATCTCTCGATATGTGGTATTCAATGAACGCATCTTTTCATACAGAACTCCACCAATATCACCAAAGAACCCCACAATCTATATTTCCCAAAGCCTACTTATCCCAACAACCCTTCGACCTCCCATATCAACACCACCCATACAGTCTCCTACCATCTACATTCTAACACTACACCTGACGCCACAAATCAGAAAAATTCCCCACCTCCACACTATACATTTTCACCTAATACCCAAGACACTCTATCCATCAAACGTCCCATGACAACAAGATCTCAAATGGGGTAACTCAAATAAAAAATCCCTCTTAACCTCCATACATTCCTCAACCAAAATACCGACCCCACCTGTTATCCTCTAGCCACCAAATATTCCCATTGGTGACAAGCTATTTCCTCTGAATTTTAAGCACTATAGAAGCAAAGAACATTTATAGGAAATTACTCGATTAGCGTCAGACTTTTCCAACAAAAATTTGAAGTTAAAATGGGCGTCACTAATTGATTTTTCAACCAAAAAATCTATCACTAAACATTTACTTCGAAAATGTAGGTGACGCTAAAGTAAAGTCGCAGGAGCATCAAACTAAGGGGATGCTAATTTGCATCGACCATGGCCGACACTAATTAACATCCCTGGTTTGACGCTCTTGCAGTGCTTTAGCAACGACTTATATCGATCGGCGGATTGTAGGTTTTAGAGTCAGAATATGCCGACGCTAATCCAACGCAAACTTGTACGAAAAAATAGTAAAACAATCAGATTTTCACACATCTGCAGATAACAAACACAACCAACATAATAGAACAAAAAATCTCCAACATATTTACATAATGATACCAAATTGGATTAAATATAAACAAATTAAACTTTTCAAAATTCACAACACAAGAGAATCAAAGTTTGATTAAGTGGAAATGAAAAAATATACAATCAACCCCTATGTCGGGGGAACAAATCAAACACAAAATAAAATCCTAATCTTCCTTGCCAGCATCATTGTGCTTCTCCTCCTCCTTAACAACAATCATATGCTGCCTGCCTCAACGATCGAGTCTCTTCGTCAGGCGTGTCATATTATCTACAACATTCTTCTGGCCTTCACGCATTTGTCGAAGCTCTTCATTCATCATCATCACACGCCTTCCAAGCTCCTCGTGCTGAGCCTGTAACGAGATGTTAGGGCCACCCACACATGCACATGACCACTTTACCTCAAATGCTATCCTCTTTGCTCTTATGCCATACAGTCACCCTATTTCTTCCTTATCGTCTGTATCCACAACTCAAAATCGAACTGAGCATTAGTAGACTTACTATCACAACTACTGGCAGACAACGATGTCTGGTTGACTATCTCCCTTCGTCTCTCTTAGAGCTGCTCGTACTCGTCCAACATAACAAAATTCAAATATTAATTTGCATTTTAAATATTAATAGCCCCACCAAAAATAAAAAAAAATTATATTTTTTTAAACTTACATTGACACCCTGAGAGTGTTTAGATATCCAATGTTGTGTGTCTGCATGTTGATGTGTGAGGACCTGTAACTCTGCAGTGGATGACTTTCGGTCAAGCTCCTTGTCCCGTATAGAAGATCAGATAAATTTAAGAGTAACATAATTACATAAATTTGAAAGCTTCTAAATTTTTAGATAAGCTTACTAGTCTCTGGTTGGGTTTTGTGTGGGGGGTCAGACCTCCAATGTGGAGTGCTGCCCCTCATGCTCCCTCGATTGTCTGGTTCTACTGATTTATTTGTCTCTTTCTCTTATATTCCGAAGAAGTCCATGCTCGATTCAACTCAACCCAAACTTCCTCACCAACCTACAAGGGCCTCTGCCCTTTCTTCCACATCGTAGTAAACATGCACCAGAGCCTATGTCAGCTCAAATCTCAAAAATCTGTCTGATCTATTAGTGATATTCTAATGACCAATAAAAAGACCTCTGCAAATTAGAATAATGTGAGTTTGATTAGTATAAAAAGATAGATTATATTTCAAATTAAAATATCATACCTCAAACTCACTAAAGTAAATGTCCCGTGTTATGAACTGTTTGAGGGGCATAAATTGATGGGCTCCAACATGACAACATTGAACATCTGGTTCAAATTCATCATGTGAAGTCAAATACTAATAATCCGGGTTTAAATCCCCTACGTTATAGGCTCAACTTCACTTCTTCAGGGGTCAGGTACACTTGATTCTTGTACTTCACACAGGGGCATCGAAACCCATCTTCTGAAAAGTTAAATGGGCAGTTGTGATGTCACATGCACAGACTCTTCAACACTAGCTAAGAACTCGTCAATTAATCCATTTCTTCCTGGATATAACCTGTCATATATCCATAATCTAACATTTTGAATATTCATTGGTGTCATAGATGTAGCTCAATAGATTAGTGCAACGTTACTGTGTCCCCATTACTCATTCTACAAAAATCTTAGGCAATCTACACATGATACCCAAAACCCATAACCTATGAATCCATAGAATCAACCAATTAACCCATCAACACACAAACTAACATATCAAACCATCATTAAAGTAGCAAGTTACCACATCATATCTTACCCTTAACCAAACAAAAATCAACACTAGTCTAACTCCACCTAAACTTGCATAGCACAAATTTCTTTTGTATTTACATATCTCACACATAAGTTTTCATATTTACATACATAACACAAATTTCTTATGCATTCACATATACCTAAATTTTCATATTTACATGTATAGCACAATTTTCTTATGCATTTAAATTTCTTAGACCTAAATTTTCATATTTACATACATAGCACAAAATTTTTATGCATTTACATATCTCATACCTAAATTTTCATATTTACATACATAGCACAAAGTTCTTTTGTATTTATATATATCAAACCTAAATTTTCATATTTACATACATAACACAAATTTCTCTTGTATTTACATATATCACACCTAAAGTTTCTTATATAGCACAAATTTCTTATGTATTTACATATCTCACACCTAAACATATGTAAAACCATGAAATTCATATACATTGCATACCTAACATTGAAATACAAAAAAAACTTGAGCAAAACCAATGTAATTTCGGATCTAACATCTATGCAAGGAAAAAATATATGAAACTTATGATAAACCAAAGCTTAGACCCGGGGAAGAAGAATTCTCACCTTGGACGGGGTTGGAGCGGTGAATCGGACCCGGAATCGCTAGAGAAGCTTGGAGGTGACGAACAAAAGCCGAAGGAGAAGGAAATGAGTTTAGGGCGCGAAGTGGAGCTGTGGTGTAAGCTACCTACAATTTGGATTCTACTATCCACTCTTCTCCAGCACAAGTGGCCAATTCGGCAACCAGTCGGTTCCAATGCCTTTCTCCATGGCTCATTGGATGACTTTATCTAGAGGAACCAACCTCAAGGCTTCCAAGACACTCAACATCCAACAAGGGCATTCTTACTCAAAATGGCTCTCAATGGCTTAAACACAAGCAGCACGAAAATGGTGTCAAACTCTAATTCATCACCTCCAAACCAAAGGGTTAAACCAAGCACCATCGACCTTCCCTACTCATCTATCATCAAAATCAGCTCACCAATTATTTTGTTGCATATGTAGATGACATTCTCGTCATAAAAAAAACGATCCACTAGCTATCACAAACCTAAAACACTCTCCAAATCAAATTCCAACTTCCGGAATTGGGACAGATTAATACCTTCCTTAGCATCAACAAACGCCGCACATCATAAGGTTACCACCTCACATAATCCTCCTACATTCCTTGGCCTATGTGCAAATCTGTTTCTACTTCCTCCCCCACAAACTCATTCCCGGCCAAAATTCACTTCAAGAGCTTCCCAATATCGCACAATATCTGCAACTTATTTGCTCTCCTCTATTTCTTACCATCACTAGACCCAACATAGCCTTCGTCGTAAACTGCATATGACAACATATGCATCTCCCTCTACTTTATCATTTCCAGCTCATTAAGTGTATCTTACGATACCTCAAAGGTACCATCACATTTAGACTTCAAATCATCGACAACAACCTTCAACTACGAACTTATTCTGATTCAGACTAAGCCGGCAATGCTAAAGACAGACGGCCGACTTTATACTCAGATGTTTATAAATGAAGGTAATTCTTATGTATTTGGAGTTTACGTGATAAGCTTCTCTTAATAGCTGTACGTAAGCATTGTTCAAGTTGAAGTTTTAAACTTAAAAAAACGAACTTGACTATCGTTGAAATGTTTTTTTTTTTAATTTCTGAGAATGCTATCAAATTCTTTTTGATTCCTATGAAAAGACGATAATGGAAATTGCTACCGCGTTTGCATTGTTGAATTGCTCTTCACTTAACCGAATGAATTTATCATTTCTTCGAGAGAAATTTGTAGGAAGAGCTACCATTTTCATTTCAGCTTTGTAAAAAGAGCAATCATTCTTCTTAAACGAATGTTGAAATGAAATTTGCTCTGAAAACAACACTATTTTTGTTCATTGACATTTCTGACATAAATAAGCTGGGTTTCTTCGATGCCATACAGACCGCACTGATTGGACACAACCGCAAATCATTGTGTTATTTTGCAATCATTAGAAACATGTTAGTGTCCTATTGGGGTCTTCCACCAAAAGTATTACAGCCGGGATACTGGAGCAGACGTTGCATGGGTAGCCAATTCCTTTCTCAAGTCTTTTCCAGCGGCAGACTTTGGTAGCGAATTGACAAACAAAACTTTGCGTATCTTCTTATATGGCGCAACCTGCTTACAGCATGCACAGACATCGCACGTTATTTAATTTATATCTTTGGTATAAATATATGTACATTTTTTTTTTTAATATACCTTCTTTGCAACATAATCCATGACCTCCAATTCACTAATCTTGCTTCCGGGTTGCCTCACCACAAATGCTAGAGGTATCTGTCCTACTTCTTCTCGTGGATATCTACATTTGAGCAGAAAATATTAAGGAACTAAAGTGAATGCATTTAATAAATTTTTATGAAAGCAGTTATCAAGAAATAAAAAGACTTACGGGATCACAACAGCTTCAATAATTTCCGGCAAAGACTGAAGAACTTGTTCCAGTTCAGCTGGTGGAACCTAGATGGCCATCAATACCACTTAGTGAAAGTTGCAGAGGTTCGCTTTTGTCTTATTTTTCCTTTTCTTGTTTGTAGGGAACATAACAATTATTTCAATTTAAATTCAGTCAAAACTATGGTGTGAACTCCAAATTTAACTGAATTCTAAATTTGACCAAAACAAAGTACTATGTAAACTTCAAATTCATTCATACTTTGTATTATATTTATAATTCATCATATTAAACACAGTTTTCTCAAATTCTTGCAAAAGAATTACAATAAACCTCAAATTCACTCGACCAAATAACCCCTAAATATAAAGGTTAAGTAACACTTTTTTTTTTAAAAATGATAAATTTTAAACTGAGCTTAAATCAAATGATTATCAGACTGAATTTTGTGTTTAAACAGAAGTCAAGCCAATCTTTTAGCACGAAACAAACAGTATCTCATACAGTGTGTTTCAAAATATGAAATACCTGATAAGCTTTGTACTTTATCAGCTCCTTCAACCTGTCTACAATGTAAATGTAGCCGTTCTCATCAATGGAGCACAGGTCTCCAGTCTTCAGCCAACCTTGGGCATCAAGTGTCTTTGCATTGGCCTCCTCATCACCGACGTAACCTGAAATGGAAACACTTGTACCGGAAGTTTTTAACTTAAATTTCGGGACGAGTCTTCAGTTTATACATACCTTTCATGATTACAGGGCTCTTACCCACAGCTCGCCATGTTGACCCACAGACAAGGATTCTCCGGTGAGGGGATCTACAATTTTTGCTTCAACGCTCTCGCTAAGGCGGCCGACAGACCTTCTTTGCAGGCATTCTTCAGCATAAATCATCCTAGAAATCCCTCCTGCCTCCGTCAAGCCATATCCCTGCATTAAATTAAATTTAGATTGCCATCAATGTTCTCAATACAATATATTTGATTGCCAACCTAAGCGTTGCTATGAACCATATTTGCATGGGCTGGTCGTAATTTTAAGCAATTGTACTCTTTATAATTGGTACAAGGGCTTAAAATTAAATATTAGGCAGGTTAGTAGCTTAAAAAGTTGTCCTTTCAGAAAAGAAGCCAAGAGACAGAGAAGTTTATTATAAATTTAGTGTGAATGACATATATTAGCCTTATTGATGATCTCGTGTATCAACGTTAATGTCAATGATAAGCAATAATTTTTGTAGACTTTAGTATTTGTGTCAAGCATATGTATATGTTTTATAAAAAAAGAATTATGTCAGTGGCATGATGACAAGCTATAACGATGTTCATTGGTTTTATAAACAATGACAAGTGACAAAATTAGCACATATCAGCATTGGTTTAATGGTGTGCATCATTCTTATAAGCAAAGTCATTCAACATTGGCATGCATCAGTCTTACAGGCAATGCCACTCATTAATAATGTGCATCGATCTTATAAGTGTATCCAGGCATCGGCGATATGAAGATTGTAGTCAAATGATTAAAAAACCGTAGCCCAGTGACAGTGGTCGAGCAATTATAATCAAGCGAACAATGGTAAGAAAGTAATAGTATAATGATGATGATTTTAATTATAATCAGGCAACATCAATAAAATAGCTAGTCATATGAATATGATTGGGTGGCCATAATTAGGTTATTGTGATTAAATTACTATCAGTGAGTTATGATTGTTAGGTATGGCTCGAATGCAAGGAATTTGGAGTCTCTTGAAATTAGAGAGGTGTGTCTCTTGGAATGAAGAGATGTCTTTTCAAGTGAAGAGGTGTCACTTGGATAAGTGGGTTGGGGGGAGCTAGGGCGTGTTGGTAATTTATCTATGAGTTTTTTATATGTCTATCTATATGTGTAATCATTGGGTATGTAACTTAACTCCTCTAAAATAGAGAAATTTGCCGCTCGCTCCCGACGATATAGGCATCTTTGCCGAACCTCGTAAATCTCTGTGTTCTTCTTCTGGTTTTGTGTAGGTTCATGTTTTTCTTCTCCCTAAATTTCATAACAATTGGTATTAGAGCGAGGTTGACGTTCTAGGGCGGAGGAGATTGACACAGGAAAAAGAACGATTTTGGGATTTGGCAGGAGAAGAAGTTATGATGGTTTTCCGACAGTTCCTCGAAGGTTGTGCTTGTGATCGGTGTTCGGACAGAAGGTTGTGAATCGCACTCGGAGGAGGTTCGCGAAGATTTGCTGACATAAGGCTTCACAGATGTGTTCGCGCCAGTTAAGGCCAAAATTTTCGCGCGAAAGGATATTTGCGAGTCATAGCGGTGGGAAGGAGTTCGACGACGATCGACGAATTCGACGAGACAGAAGAACATAGTGGAACGCCGCCAGGGAATTGTAGGAGTTGTTCGCAGTGGACGAAGGCGACAGACTTCAGATTCGCACTCGCGAACAGGTGCGAAGCGGCTGTCGCAGTTGAAGGCAGCAGTTCGCTCGCAGGCAATTATGGAAATCGCAAAGAGGAAAAGGAATCTGGAGTTTTTTATTTGCATTAGGGGAATATTCCCTTTCTCTTGGGCGTTAATTCCTTTATGCTAGGATTTTTTTATTCCTGTGTTGAGCTGGACCAAATTATTTTGCTAAAGTGACTCATGAGAAGGAGCAGAGGCTGTTTCACAGAAGAGAGGAGTTCAATGACGAACATGAGTAGTACGCAAATATCGTGGATTGTTCGCAAGTGAGGCGGGCTCGCGGGGACGAACATATGCGAAGAAGTTCGGATAAAGAGCTATGGCAGTTCGGCGAGTTCTGCTTCGAGGAGTTCATGGTAGAGGCGGCGTCACGGCTTCGAGGCACGACATTTCACGAATCTTCTCGGCATTAGGCAAAGTAGAGTTCGTGAACAAGAGTTCGCGTCCAGTTATCGCGAATTGGTGCTATTGCGACAAGTAGTGCTCGGCCAGCGGAGTTTGCAAGTTTGTCGCAGGAGTTGCGATAGGTGCAGTTGCGGAAGGTGTTCGTAAGTTTGTCGCAGAGTTGCGACAGGTGCAATTGCGACAGGTGTTCGCAAGTTTGTCGCAGGAGTTGCGACATGTGCAGTTGCGGCAACAGTTCGCAAGTTTGCCGCAAAAGGAGTTACGGCAGGTGCGGTTGCGACAGGTGCAGTTGCGACAGGTGGTGCTCGGTCAACAAAGTTTGCAAGTATGTTGCACGAGGAGTTGCGACAGTTGTTCCCAAGTTCGTCGCATGAAGAGTTGCGACAGGTGCTCGACCAGCGGAGTTCACAAGTTTGTCGCAGGAGTTGTGAGATGGAATTCGTAGGTTTGTCACAGGAGAAATTGTGACAGGTGGAGTTCGACTGGTATCCGCAGTATTTCAGCCGAATTTTTGAGCGAATAGAAAATGTGTTTCGTGTGAAAAAATTTGATTCACGAATCACTGGAAACTGCGAGAAATTGCTGCTAACTGACATAGAAAATTTCAGATTTAGTTGAATTTATTTGTGATGTGTGTTTTGTTCATACAAGACAGATAAAATTCTCTGCAGGATTAAATTTGAATAACAATGTCTGGTACAAAATTTGAGATAGTGAAGTTTGACAAAACATGAAACTTCAGATTGTTGCAAACAAATGTGAAAGATTTATTAGCACAAGAAATTTTTTGAAGACATTACGGGCTACAAAACCTGATGGTAATATCTATCAACTGTTAGGAAGTACAGTTGTAGGTGGAGTGCACTCTGTCGGATAATATGATGAAAATGCAGCAGGTATGTTGACCAAGCCAGATATTTTCAACAAGTTCTTGGGTGACTTGAACTTATTGAATGTTAGCAGTTCCTAATTGGCATGGTTGCCCAACCCACTACGGTGTAAGAAACTCCATGATGTATTTTCTCATAAGGGGCTGTATATTCGCCAAAGTGAAGAATTGTTAGGTATGACTCGTATGCCAGGAATTTGGTGTCTCTTGAAATTGATGAGATGCGTCTCTTGAAATGAAGAAGTGTGTCTCTTCGTGTGAAGAAGTGTCTCTTGGATTAGTGGGTTGGGGGGGAGTGAAGGGCGTTTTGGTAATTTATCTATGGGTTGTTTATATGTCTATATATATATATATAATCCTTGGGTATGTAACTTAACTTCCCCTCTGAAATAGTGAAATTTGCCGCTTACTCCCGAGGATGTAAGCATCTTTGCCGAACCTCGTTAAATCTCTGTGTTCTTCTTCTGGTTTGTGTTGATTTTGTGATTGTTTTGCCCTAAATTTCATAACAATGATAATCAAACAACAATGATCTAATGATATTGGTTAAGATACTACAGTCCGATCGTGGAAATTGAGGGGGGCCACTTAAAACTGGTAGCAAAGTATTAGCTATTCGATAATAATAGTTAATGTAATAACTATTCACAATAATAGTTAGGTTGTGACAAAATAAGGGTGTCGTCTAATCGTGGAGTTTAAGCAGCGATCTAATAGTGGTGGTCAAATAGGGATCAAGGATACTATAGACTTTTATCTCTAATCTCCAGTCTAGATTTCCCATATATTAAATGTGAGGCTCTATTTTTATATTTTGGGAGATTAAACTCAATAATACCTTCAAGATGTAGATTATTACATTCGATTAAAAAGTATTATTGAGTGTTTTAAGTGTCTTCATCATATTAAACTCATGTAACTAGGATCATTTAATTCAGCTTGCTGAGAAGCTTAATTTTATTATAAACAAGCAAAAATTAAAGATTAATTGATCCATCAATTAATGTCTTAACATTTTTAATTATACTTCAAATATTTGATTTGACCTTGTTTAGATTCCGATTAGATTTATCTTGTTGAGTGGTTCAATTCAATTTTAAATTTGACAAAAAAATAGGATTTAGGTAGCCTCAAACTCACCTCTAAAAAAAGTAATTTAAGTACAACATACATCTAGATTCTTGCTTAAGCATGTGAGTTTTTTTGGTGATGAATAAATAATAAAATTTTTAAAAATCTAATAAATACACTTATATTAATTTAACTACATTCATAAGAATTTAAAGTTGTAAAAAAATTGATATATTTATGTGAAATATGCAAAATGATCTTAACAATTTTTTAAAATAAATACTTAAATTCACATAGCGTTTTTGTGTTCCTTATTTTCATTTTTTTTTCTTTTTTGGAAAATAGAAAGTATTATACTTATTTAAGAAATTTACACCAAATTTTTTGTCAAGCAAGCATTGAATGAGGTGATGACCACAAGTAAAATCTTAATCTTTGTTGGAAATAAAAGGCTATTAGGATAGAAGGAATGCCAATAAAGAAGAGAAAAACAAATCAAAAGAATCACTTTTACTTCGCTCTATTTTCTCCTTTATTATGTCTCCAATAGTATTTTGTTAGGGAAAAAAAAAACTACTAAGAGAAATGCTAACAAAGAAAAGTAGCATAACTCAAAAGGGTTATTTTTATTTCACTCTATTTTTTTCTTGATTTAAACTCAAGCACATCACACCTATTTATACTAGTTATTGTTAGATATGACTCATGTACCAGGAATTTGAAATCTCTTGGATTTAGAGAGGTATGCCTCCTGGAATGAAGATGCGTGTTTCTTGGTGTGAAGATGTATGTCTCTTGAATTAGTGAGTTGTGAGGATGGATGACGTGTTTGTAAATTTATCTGTTGGTTTTATCTATAAATAAATGTATAACCCTATGACTATGTAACTCCTCTGAAATAGTGAATTTGCCGCTTTGCTCCAAAGGATGTAAGCATCTTTACCGAACCTCGTTAAATCTCTGCGTTCTTATTCTGAATTTGCGTTGTTTCGCCTTAAATTTCATAACAGTTATACCTCATTACAATTGTGTCAATACATTTCAATCATACGACTATTATTGACTCTCTAAAATACTTTTCTACATGAATCATTAATTGCATATTCTTATGTATTTGCATATTCAACAACTAAAATTATTCTTATCTTTAAATGGACATTATAATTTGTAAAAGTAAATTAAATCTTCTCTTGCATATGCAAGATGATATTTTATATAAATTAAAGCTTAAATATTAGATTAGGGGTGCAAAGGAGTCTAGCTTATGAGTACAAACTATTTGTTTATTATAAAAGAGAGAAAATATTAATAATTTAAGATAATTTTATAATAAAATGGCATATAGAATAAGTAATTAGTATAAAAATAATAAAAAATCTCTTAATATAAAATACAAAATATTATTATTTAAATATTTTTAATGCCTTGAAATAAAATCTTAAAAGTTAATAACTTGTAAATATGTATTTTTGAATAACATTTTTTGTTTTCGACTGGTCGGCTCATGAGCTAATGTGACGACCCGGGTTATCTAAGTTTTGACTTGCTGTTAGCTCAATTCACAGAGAAAGTATTACATCAAGACTCTTAACGTAATTTGTGATCGAAGTTTAAAGGTGAGAGCATCACGTGTTAAGTGGGCCCCACCCTGAGAGTGTTCGAATACCTAATGTTGTGTGTCTGCACGTCGATGTGTGATGACAAGTAACTCTGTGGTGGATGACTTTCGGTCAAGCTCCTTGTCCCGTATAGATGATCACATAAATTTAAGAGTAACATAATTACATAAATTTGAAAGCTTCTAAATTTTGAGATAAGCTTACTAGTCTCTGGTTGGGTTTTGTGTGGGGGGTCAGAACTCCATTGTGGAGTGCTGCCCCTGGGGCTCCCTCGATCGTCTAGTTCTATTGTTTTATTTGTCTCTTCCTCTTATATTCCGAAGAAATCCACGCTCAATTCAACTAAACACTAAACCCTAAACCCTAAATCATAAGTCCTCACCAACCTACAAGGGCCTCTGCCCTTCCACATCGTAGTAAACATGCACCAGAGCCTATGCCAACACAAATCTCAAAAATCTGTCTGATCTACTAGTGATATTCTAATGACCAATAAAAAGACATCTGCAAATTAGAATAATGTGATTTTGATTAGTATAAAAAGATATATTATATTTCAAATTAAAATATCATACCTCAAACTCACTAAAGTAAATGTCCCGTGTTATGAACTGTTTGAGGGGCATAAATTGATGAGGCTCCAACATGACAACATTGAACATCTGGTTCAAATTCATCATGTGAAGTTAAATACCAATAATCCAAGTTTAAATCCCCTACGTTATAGGCTCAACTTCACTTCTTCAGGTGTCAGGTATACTTGATTCTTGTACTTCACACAGGGGCATCGAAACCCATCTTCTGAAAAGTTAAACGGGCAGCTGTGATGCCACATGCACAAACTCTTCAACACTAGCTAAGAACTCGTCAATTAATCCATTTCTTCCTGGATATAATCTGTCATATATCCATAATCTAACATTTTGAATATTCATTGGTGTCATAGATGTAGCTAAATAGATTAGTGCAACGTTACTGTGTCCCAATTACTCATTCTACCAAAATCTTAGGCAATCTACCCATGATACCCAAAACCCATAACCTATTAATCCATAGAATCAACCAATTAACCCATTAACACACAAACTAACATATCAAACCATCATTAAATTAGCAAGTTACCACATAATATCTTACCCTTAACCAAACAAAAATCAACACTAGTCTAATTCCACCTAAACTTGTATAACACAAATTTTCTTTTGTATTTACATATCTCACACATAAGTTTTCATATTTACATACATAGCACACATTTCTTATGCATTCACATATACCTAAATTTTCATATTTACATGTATAGTACAATTTTCTTATGCATTTAAATTTCTCAGACCTAAATTTTCATATATACACACATAGCACAAAATTTTTATGCAGTTACATATCTCATACCTAAATTTTCATATTTACATACATAGCACAAAGTTCTTTTGTATTTATATATCTCAAACCTAAATTTTCATATTTACATACATAACACAAATTTCTCATGTATTTACATATATCACACCTAAAGTTTCTTATATAGCACAAATTTCTTATGTATTTACATATCTCACACCTAAACATATGTAAAACCATGAAATTCATATACATTGCATACCTAACATTGAAATACAAAAAAAACTTGAGCAAAACCAATGTAATTTCGGATCTAACATCTATGCAAGGAAAAAATATATGAAACTTATGATAAACCAAAGCTTAGACCCGGGGAAGAAGAATTCTCACCTTGGACGGGGTTGGAGCGGTGAATGGGACCCGGAATCGCTAGAGAAGCTTGGAGGTGACGAACAAAAGCCGAAGAAGAAGGAAATGAGTTTAGGGCGCGAAGTGGAGCTGTGGTGTAAGATACCTACAATTTGGATTCTACTATCCACTCTTCTCCAGCACAAGTAGCCAATTCAGCAACCAGACGGTTCCAATGCCTTTCTCCATGGCTCATTGGATGACTTTAACTAGAGGAACCAACCTCAAGGCTTCCAAGACACTCAACATCCAACAAGGGCATTCTTACTCAAAATGGCTCTCAATGGCTTAAACACAAGCAGCACGAAAATGGTGTCAAACTCTAATTCATCACCTCCAAACCAAAGGGTTAAACCAAGCACCATCGACCTTCCTTACTCATCTATCATCAACATCAGCTCAAAAATTATTTTCTTGCATATGTAGATGACATTCTCGTCATATAAAACGATCCACTAGCTATCACAAACCTCATACACTCTCCAAATCAAATTCCAACTTCCGGAATTGGGACATATTAATACCTTCCTTAGCATCAACAAACGCCGCACATCATAAGGTTACCCCTCACATAATCCTCCTACATTCCTTGGCCTATGTGCAAATCTGTTTCTACTTCCTCCCCCACAAACTCATTCCCGGCCAAAATTCACTTCAAAAGCTTCCCAATATCGCACAATATCTGCAACTTATTTGCTCTCCTCTATTTCTTACCATCACTAGACCCAACATAGCCTTCGTCGTAAACTGCATATGACAACATATGCATCTCCCTCTACTTTATCATTTCCAGCTCATTAAGTGTATCTTACGATACCTCAAAGGTACCATCACATTTAGACTTCAAATCATCGACAACAACCTTCAACTACGAACTTATTCTGATTCAGACTAAGCCGGCAATGCTAAAGACAGACGGCCGACTTTATACTCAGATGTTTATAAATGAAGGTAATTCTTATGTATTTGGAGTTTACGTGATAAGCTTCTCTTAATAGCTGTACGTAAGCATTGTTCAAGTTGAAGTTTTAAACTTAAAAAAACGAACTTGACTATCGTTGAAATGTTTTTTTTTTTAATTTCTGAGAATGCTATCAAATTCTTTTTGATTCCTATGAAAAGACGATAATGGAAATTGCTACCGCGTTTGCATTGTTGAATTGCTCTTCACTTAACCGAATGAATTTATCATTTCTTCGAGAGAAATTTGTAGGAAGAGCTACCATTTTCATTTCAGCTTTGTAAAAAGAGCAATCATTCTTCTTAAACGAATGTTGAAATGAAATTTGCTCTGAAAACAACACTATTTTTGTTCATTGACATTTCTGACATAAATAAGCTGGGTTTCTTCGATGCCATACAGACCGCACTGATTGGACACAACCGCAAATCATTGTGTTATTTTGCAATCATTAGAAACATGTTAGTGTCCTATTGGGGTCTTCCACCAAAAGTATTACAGCCGGGATACTGGAGCAGACGTTGCATGGGTAGCCAATTCCTTTCTCAAGTCTTTTCCAGCGGCAGACTTTGGTAGCGAATTGACAAACAAAACTTTGCGTATCTTCTTATATGGCGCAACCTGCTTACAGCATGCACAGACATCGCACGTTATTTAATTTATATCTTTGGTATAAATATATGTACATTTTTTTTTTANGTTGCGGCTGAGGGCAGAAGGAAAGGAGCCGGTTTTAGAAAAATATTGCCTCCGGTCCAAAAAAACGGCCCCCATGGGCCCCATCGAGTAAAAATTATTACTTTCGGCACCTAACTACAAAATTGTAGGTGCCCCAATTTTAATTTTATTAAAAAATAAATAAATTTCCGCTGCCTCAGAGAACAATGGCTCCACATCTAATTCCGTTTTTTGTCATTTAAAAACAATATTAAAAGTTTATTTTTTTTAGGTGAGTCGACATGCTACTAAACGCCCAAATACTTAAAAAAAAAAAAACACCCGTTGTTGATTCATATTCAATTTTTTAAAGTTTTCATCTGCAATTTTGAGGTTTTGAGTTCTCTTGCCAGAAATGTTAGAGGTTTTGAACAATGCATATTTTTTTGAGGTATTCGAGCAGTCTTTGGGTTACGTCTTGCAGAAAAATAATTTTTAACATATTTTTAAATGAAAAAAATGGGCGTCACCACCTTACAGATGGTGAGGTTTTATTGGAGTCAGGATGCAAAATTGTGTCTTGATTGACGGCCCCAACAACTACCAATACTTTAATTATAATTTAATTTAACGCACAATTTTTATTGAAGTGTCAGGGTTCAGGGTTCCTACGTAAGTGCACGTATCGCTTTTGTAATATAGAGCTATACTTGAGTGCAGAATGTTGATCCCACAGGGAACGTGGTAGAGACTTCATAATAATAACAACCTAAGGTGAATTCTAGTCTATTACTTTCAGGTCCTAGTTTGGAAGATTGTTAAAAATGATTTTTCTAACAACTACTCCTAATTATATTTCTACCCCTAAGTTAAACTCGATATGAAGAGAAACAATAATAGTTACCTCGAAATTGAGATGGTAGAGACATTGAGAAGTCGGGTTATCGAGCTGACATCCGACCTAGTGTAAGCTCTGCGGAGTGGACTTTGAAACTGCTTCATTTTCTTCCAGTAGCCAATTTCTCCACTGGCGTTGAATAACAGATTCTTCTCCATATTTTTTTTACATATAGATATGAAGATAAACAATGATAGTTACCTCGATATTGAGATGGCAGAGACTCTCAGAAGTCGGGTTATCAACGTGAAATCCGACCGATAAAAGCATTTAGACTTGCTTAGATCAAGTGCATAAATGAATATGAGTCAAATTTAGGTAATTGTTTCCATCTGTCACCCATGAAACTCCTAATTCAAACTATATCGATAAGCATCTCCCTAAGTTGTATTGCCTCATGACTCTTCTTTCGTAGTCATTCGCACAATATGAATATTTTATGTATTTTGCCACCGCTCTTTCGAGTCCTAATGGGTCACAACATATTTTAACAAGTTATATGGTCAGTATAATAGGTAAATTAAGTCTAAAGATATACTCATCAAATGAAAATAAAAATCAATTCGAAGCATTCACAACCCTACAAATCTAACATATTTTTCACAAGAGAAAAGTATAAAAAATTTACTCACCACACATGATAAACACTAAAGAAAACTTCATTCAATCCTTGCAAATTAACCAAATATGCGTTTACAACAATAATCAAATAAAATTACACATGACAATTAGCTTTTGCCTCTAAAAATAGAAGCAAATTCCACTGGGCAATGTTTTCCACAGTGTTATACAAGATGTTGTCGTAAACCTCTTATAGATTTTCTCAAATTCCCCTTTCAAATCACTCCAGAACAAGAGTTCCTACTCCTACATACTGTCCTTGGAGAATTCCAAAACTTTGAACTTCTTCCCTACTCCTAAGATTGCCAAAACTCTTCGTTTGAACCATCAACACCTGTAAAATAACTCCAGGAGTTGTGCAGAAAGTAACTGTTTGAACTGCAACACGTAGACTCCTAGTCTGCAGTGCCTAGGCTCCGAGCTCTCTGTCTGCTTGAAAAGCTTGGGCGCCTAGGCTCCCAGAACATGGCGTCAAGGTGTTCAACTGCAAAACCTTGGCAACCAAAAGTGGGCACCTAGGCACCAGACCACAATCAACACGTTTGCTCCATTTGGTTCCTTTTCGCTCCTATGTAGTCCAATTCATTCTAATATTCCTACCTGCTATACCTGCATCATAAACATAAAAATATCTACCATTAAAGTATAGTTTCATTTAAAAACATGTGTAAAATAAAGAAGAAATTAAGTATATCCAAAGAATGATTCACCTTCAAAACAACCATTCTTACCTGATCTGATCCTTAAGTTTGATGACCTCCACTCCTTGTTGTTAGTGAAGAAATCAATCAATCGGCTGAACATAATAAAAATCACAATGCCACCACGCATGCCCTCTATGCAAGGCAAAGTCACTTTGACAAGAGGGGCTGAGGGAGATCAGCCTCACATAATTGTGGAAGTATTAATAATTGGGTGAATATACATCCAATATCCTACATCAATACCTCATCTCACACGGAAATGTCCACCAACTCAGCTGCCCCTATACCTCTAATAAAATAGAGTTTTTGAGCATAAGCATAGACACCTAGTTTAAACATCAAGAATCTTCTTACTCATTGCTCAAATACCTCCTATATTATGTCTATAACACTAATGACCACAACAAACCTCATCAATTGGTTGTCACCTAAAACTACAAACCTCAAATTTTCCTTCAAAATTCTACTCCAAAATCCTCACATATGCTCATCTAAGATCATTGGATAGTCTATGCTTCCTATGACAAAAACTGCAAGCTCCACATAAACTAGCACCATACGCCCCATCTTATTTTTAAATTGGATGCTCATTATCCCAAAAAGGTTACTATTATTGCAGCACCCAAACACACTGTATTATCATCTCCCGATATTTGGTATTCAATGAACACATCTTTTCATACAAGACTCCACCAATATCACCAGAGAACCCCACAATCTATATATCCCAAAGCCTACTTATCCCAACAACCCTTTGACCTCCCATATCAACACCACCCATACAGTCTCCTCCCATCTACATCCCAACACTACACCTGACGCCACAAATCAAAAAATTCCCCACCTCCACACTATACATTTTCACCTAATACCCAACACACTAGCCATCAAACATCTCATGACAACAAGATCTCAAATGGGGTAACTCAAACCAAAAATCCCTCTTAACCTCCATGCTTTCCTAACCAAAATACCAACCCCACTTGCTATACTCAGACCACCAAATATTCTCATTGGTGACAAGCCATTTCCTCCAAATTTTAAGCACTATAGAAGCAAGGAACATTTATAAGAAATTACTCGATTAGCGTCAGACTTTTCCAACAAAAATTTGAAGTTAAATTGGGCGTCACTAATTCATTTTTCATCCACAAAATCTATCACTAAAAATTTACTTTGAAAATGTAGGATACGCTAAAGTAACGTCGCAGAAGCGTTAAACTATGGGGACGCTAATTTGCATCAACCATGGCCGACACTAATTAACATCGCCCTGATTTGATGCTCTTGCAGTGCTTTAGCAACGACATATATCGATCGGCTGATTGTAGGTTTTAGCGTCAGAATATGCCGACGCTAATCCAACACAAACTTGTACGAAAAAAATAGTAAAACAATCAGATTTTCGCTCACCTGCAGATAACAAACACAACCAACATAATAGAACAAAAAATCTCCAACATATTTATATAATGATACCAAATTGGATTAAATATAAACAAATTAAACTTTTCCAAGTTCACAACACAAGAGAATCAAAGTTTGATTAAGTAGAAATGAAAAAAAATATATACAATCAACCCCTACGTCGAGGGAAAAAATCAAACAAAATAAAATTCTAATCTTCCTTGCCAGCATCATCCTGCTCCTCCTCCTCCTCCTTGACAGCAGTCATATGCTGCTTGCCTCAGCGATCAAGACTCTCCGTCAGGCATGTCAGACTATCTGCAACATTCTTCCGGCCTTCACGCATTTGTCGAAGCTCTTCATTCATCATCATCACACGCCTGCCAAGCTCCTCGTGCTGAGCTTGTAACGAGACATGCATGGGATCACTTTACCTCAAATGCTATCCTCTTTACTCTTATGCCATACAGTCTCCCCATTTCTTCCTTGTCACCTGTATCAACAACTCAAAATCAAACTGAGCATCGGTAGACTGACTATCACAACTACTAGCGGACAACGATGTCTGGTTGACTATCTCCCTCCGTCTCTCTTAGAGCTGCTCGTACTCGTCCTGCATAACAAAATTCAAATATTAATTTACATTTTAAATATTAATAGACATATTAATAGCCCCACCAAAAAATTATATTTTTTTAACTTACATTGACACCCTGAGAGTGTTCAGATACCAAATGTTGTGTGTCCGCACGTCGATGTGTGAGGACATGTAACTCTGCAGTGGATGACTCTCGGGCAAGCTTCTTGTCCCGTATAGATGATCAGATAAATTTAAGAGTCACATAATTACAAAAATTTGAAAGCTTCTAAATTTTGAGATAAGCTTACTAGTGTCTGGTTGGGTTTTGTGTGGGGGGTCAAATCTCCAATGTGGAGTGCGGCCCCTTAGGCTCCCTCGATCGTCTGGTTATACTGATTTATTTGTCTCTTCCTCTTATATTCCGAAGAAGTCCATGCTCGATTCAACTCAGCCTAAGCTTCCTCACCAACCCACAAGGGCCTCTGCCCTTTCTTCCACATCGTAGTAAACATGCACCAGAGCCTATGCCAACACAACTCTCAAAAATCTGTCTGATCTACTAGTGATATTCTAATGACCAATAAAAAGACCTCTGCAAATTAGAATAATGTGAGTTTGATTAGTATAAAAAGATAGATTATATTTCAAATTAAGATATCATACCTCAAACTCACTAAAGTAAATGTCCCGAGTCGTGAAATGTTTGAGGGGCATAAATTGATGAGGCTCCAACATGACAGAATTGAACATCTGGTTCAAATTCATCATGTGAAGTCGAATACCAATAATCCAGGTTTAAATCCCCTACGTTATAGGCCCAACTTCACTTCTTCAGGTGTTAGGTACACTTGATTCTTGTACTTCACACAGGGGAATCAAAACCTATCTTCTGAAAAGGTAAACGGGCAGCTGTGATGCCACATGCACAAACTCTTCAACACTAGCTAAGAACTCGTCAATTAATCCATTTCTTCCTGGATATAATCCGTCACATATCCATGATCTAACATTTTGAATATTCATCGGTGTCATAGATGTAGCTCAATAGATTAGTGCAACTTTACTGTGTCCCAATCACTCATTCTACCAAAATTGTAGGCAATCTACACATGATACCCAAAACCCATAACCTATGAATCCATAGAATTAACCAATTAACTCATTAACACACAAACTAACATATCAAACCATGATTAAAGTAGCAAGTTACCACATCATACCTTACCAAACAAAAATCAACACTAGTCTAACTCCACCTAAACTTGCATAGCACAAATTTCTTTTGTATTTACATAGCTCACACATAAGTTTTCATATTTACATACATAAAACAAATTTCTTATGCATTCACATATACCTAAATTTTCATATTTACATGTATAGCACAGTTTTCTTATGCATTTAAATATCTCATACCTAAATTTTCATATTTACATGCATAGCACAAAATTTTTTTGCATTTACATATCTCATACCTAAATTTTCATATTTACATATATAGCACAAAGTTCTTTTGTATTTATATATCTCCAACCTAAATTTTCATATTTACATACATAACACAAATTTCTTATGTATTTACATATCTCACACCTAAAGTTTCTTATATAGCACAAATTGCTTATGTATTTACATATCTCACACCTAAACATATGTAAAACCATGAAATTCATACACATTGCATGTCTAACATTGAAATACGAAAAACGCTTGAGCAAAACAAATATAATTTCGGATCTAACATCTATGAAAGAAAAAAATATATGAAACTTACGATAAACCAAAGCTTAGACCCGCGGAAGAAGATTTCTCACCTTGGACGGGGCTGGAGCGGTGAATCGGACCTGGAATCGCTAGAGAAGCTTGGAGGTGACAAACGAAAGCCGAAGGAGAAGGAAAGGAGTTTAGGGCGCGAAGTGGATCTGTGGTGTAAGCTACCTACAATTTGGATTCTTCTATCCACTCCTCTCCAACGCAAGTGGCCAATTCAGCAACCAGACGGTTCCAATGCCTTTCTCCATGGCTCATTGGATGACTTTATCTAGAGGAACCAACCTCAAGGCTTCCAAGACACTCAACATCCAACAAGGGTATGCTTACTCAAAATGGCTCTCAATGGCCTAAACACAAGCACCACGAAAATGGTGTTAAACTCTAATTCATCACTTCCAAATCAAAGTGTTAAACTAAGCACCATCGACCTTCCTTACTCATCTACCATCAAAATCAGCTCACCAATTATTTTCTTGCATATGTAGATGACATTCTCGTCATAAAAAACGATCCACTAGCTATCACAAACCTCACGCACTCTCCAAATCAAATTCCAACTTCCGGAATTGGGACAGATTAATGCCTTCCTTAGCATCAACAAACGCCGCACATCACAAGGTTACCACCTCACACAAATCTCCTACATTCCTTCCCTCCTGCAACAACTTGGTCTATGTGCAAATCTGTCTCTACTTCCTCCCCCACAAACTCAATCCCGACCAAAATTCACTTCAAGAGCTTCCCAATATCACACAACATCTGCAACTTATTTGCTCTCCTCTATTTCTTACCATCACTAGACCCAACATAGCCTTCGTCGTAAACTACATATGACAACATATGCATCTCCCTCTACTTTATCATTTTCAGCTCATTAAGTGTATCTTACGATAACTCAAAGGCACCATCACATTTAGACTTCCAATCATCAACAACAACCTTCAACTACGAACTTACTCCGATTCAGACTAAGCCGGCAATTCTAAAGACCGACAGTCGACCAGTGGAGGAGCCGACTTTATACTCAGATGTTTATAAATGAAGGTAATTCTTATGTATTTGAAGGTTACGTGATAAGCTTCTCTTAATAGCTATACGTAAGGATTGTTCAAGTTGAAGTTTTAAACTTAAAAAAAGTAACTTGACTATCGTTGAAATGTTTTTTTTTTTTTTAATTTCTGAGAATGCTATCAAATTCTTTCTGATTCCTAAGAAAAGACGATAATGGACATCGCTGCCGCGTTTGCATTGTTGAATTGCTCTTCACCTATACCGAATGAATTTATCATTTCTTCGAGAGAAATTTGTAAGAAGAGCTACCATTTTCATTTCAACTTTGTAAAAAGAGCAACCATTCTTCTTAAACGAATGTTGAAATGATATTTGCTCTGAAAACAACACTATTTTTGTTCATTGACATTTCTGACAAAAATAAGCAGAGTTTCTTTGATGCCATACAAACCGCACTGATTGGNCTTACGATACCTCAAAGGTACCATCACATTTAGACTTCAAATCATCGACAACAACCTTCAACTACGAACTTACTCTGATTCAGACTAAGCCGGCAATGCTAAAGACAGACGGTCGACCAGTGGAAGAGCCAACTTTATACTCAGATGTTTATAAATGAAGGTAATTCTTGGAGTTTACGTAATAAGCTTCTCTTAATAGCTATACGTAAGCATTGTTCAAGTTGAAGTTTTAAACTTAAAAAAACGAACTTGACTATCGTTGAAATGTTTTTTTTTTTTTAATTTCTGAGAATGCTATCAAATTCTTTCTGATTCCTATGAAAAGACGATAATGGAAATCGCTACCGCGTTTGCTTTGTTGAATTGCTCTTCACTTAACCGAATGAATTTATCATTTCTTCGAGAGAAATTTGTAGGAAGAGCTACCATTTTCATTTCAGCTTTGTAAAAAGAGCAACCATTCTTCTTATGCGAATGTTGAAATGATATTTGCTCTGAAAACAACACTATTTTTGTTCATTGACATTTCTGACATAAATAAGCTGGGTTTCTTTGATGCCATACAGACCGCACTGATTGGACACACAACCGCAAATCATTATGTATTATTTTGCAATCATTAGAAACATGTTAGTGTCCTATTGGGGTCTTCCACCAAAAGTATTACAGTCGGGATACTGGAGCAGACGTTGCATGGGTAGCCAATTCCTTTCTCAAGACTTTTCCAGCTGCAGACTTTGGTAGCGAATTGACAAACAAAACTTTGCGTATCTTCTTATATGGCGAAACCTGCTTACAGCATGCACAAACATCGCACGTTATTTAATTAATATCTTTGGTATAAATATATGTACATTNGGGATACTGGAGCAGACGTTGCATGGGTAGCCAATTCCTTTCTCAAGACTTTTCCAGCTGCAGACTTTGGTATCGAATTGACAAACAAAACTTTGCGTATCTTCTTATATGGTGCAACCTGCTTACAGCATGCACAGACATCGCACGTTATTTAATTTATATCTTTGGTATGAATATATGTACATTTTTTTTAATATACCCTCTTTGCAACATAATCCATGACCTCCAATTCACTAATCTTGCTTCCGGGTTGCCTCACCACAAATGCTAGAGGTATATGTCCAACTTCTTCTTGTGGATATCTACAGTTGAGCAGAAAATATTAAGGAACTAAAGTGAATGCATTTAATACATTTTTATGAAAGCAGTTATCAAGAAATAAAAAGACTTACGGGATCACAACAGCTTCAATAATTTCCGGCAAAGACTGAAGAACTTGTTCCAGTTCAGCTGGTGGAACCTAGATGGCCATCAATACCACTTAGTGAAAGTTGCAGAGGTTCGCTTTTGTCTTATTTTTCCTTTTCTTGTTTGTAGGGAACATAACAATTATTTCAATTTAAATTCAGTCAAAACTACGGTGTGAACTTCAAATTTAACTGAGTTCTAAATTTGGCCAAAACAAAGTACTGTGTAAACTTCAAATTCATTCATACTTCGTATTATTTTTATAATTCATCATATTAAACACATAGTTTTCTCAAATTTTTGCAAAAGAATTACAATAAACCTCAAATTCACTCCACCAAATTACCCCTAAATATAAAGGTTAAGTAACACTTTTTTTTTTAAAATGATAAATTTTAAACTGAGCTTAAATCAAATGATTATCAGACTGAATTTTGTGTTTAAACAGAAGTCAAGCCAATCTTTTAGCACGAAACAAACAGTATCTCATACAGTGTGTTTCAAAATATGAAATACCTGATAAGCTTTGTACTTTATCAGCTCCTTCAACCTGTCTACAATGTAAATGTAGCCGTTCTCATCAATGGAGCACAGGTCTCCAGTCTTCAGCCAACCTTGGGCATCAAGTGTCTTTGCATTGGCCTCCTCATCACCGACGTAACCTGAAATGGAAACACTTGTACCGGAAGTTTTTAACTTAAATTTCGGGACGAGTCTTCAGTTTATACATACCTTTCATGATTACAGGGCTTCTTACCCACAGCTCGCCATGTTGACCCACAGACAAGGATTCTCCGGTGAGGGGATCTACAATTTTTGCTTCAACGCTCTCGCTAAGGCGGCCGACAGACCTTCTTTGCAGGCATTCTTCAGCATAAATCATCCTAGAAATCCCTCCTGCCTCCGTCAAGCCATATCCCTGCATTAAATTAAATTTAGATTGCCATCAATGTACTCAATACAATATATTTGATTGCCAACCTAAGCGTTGCTATGAACCATATTTGCATGGGCTGGTCATAATTTTAAGCAATTGTACTCTTTATAATTGGTACAAGGGCTTAAAATTAAATATTAGGCAGGTTAGTAGCTTAAAAATTGTCCTTTTCAGAAAAGAAGCCAAGAGACAAAGAAGTTTATTATAAATTTAGTGTGAATGACATATATTAGCCTTATTGATGATCTCGTGCATCAACGTTAATGTCAATGATAAGCAATAATTTTTGTAGACTTTAGTATTTGTGTCAAGCATATGTATATGTTTTATAAAAAAAGAATTATGTCAGTGGCATGATGACAAGCTATAACGATGTTCATTGGTTTTATAAACAATGACAAGTGACAAAATTAGCACATATCAGCATTGGTTTAATGGCGTGCATCATTCTTATAAGCAAAGTCATTCAACATTGGCATGCATCAGTCTTACAGGCAAATGTGCATCGATCTTTCAAGTGTATCCAGGCATCGGCGATATGAAGATTGTAGTCAAATGATTAAAAAACCGTAGCCCAGTGACAGTGGTCGAGCAATTATAATCAAGCGAACAATGGAAAGAAAGTAATAGTATAATGATGATGATTTTAATTATATCAGGCAACATCAATAAAATAGCTAGTCATATGAATATGGTTGGGTGGCCATAATTAGGTTATTGTGATTAAATTACTATAAGTGAGTTATGATTGTTAGGTATGGCTCGAATGCAAGGAATTTGGAGCCTCTTGAAATTAGAGAGGTGTGTCTCTTGGAATAAAGAGGTGTCTTTTCATGTGAAGAGGTGTCACTTGGATTAGTGGGTTTGGGGGAGCGAGGACGTGTTGGTAATTTATCTATGAGTTTTTTATATGTCTATCTATATGTGTAACCATTGGGTATGTAACTTAACTCCTCTAAAATAGTGAAATTTGCCGCTCGCTCCCGAGGATGTAGGCATCTTTGCCGAACCTCGTAAATCTCTGTGTTCTTCTTCTGATTTTGTGTATATTCCTGTTTTTCTTCTCCCTAAATTTCATAACAATTTGTATTAGAGCGAGGTTGACGTTCTAGGGCGGAGGAGATTGACACAGGAAGTAAGAAGAACGATTTTGGGATTTGGCAGGAGAAGAAGTTATGGTGGTTTTCCGACAGTTCCTCGGAGGTTGTGCTTGTGATCGGTGTTCGGACAGAAGGTCGTGAATCGCCGCAGGCTCGGAGGAGGTTCGCTAAGATTTGCTGACAGAAGGCTTCGCAGAGGTGTTTGCGCCAGTTAATGCCAAAATTTTCGCGCAAAAGGATATTCGCGAGTCACGGCGGCGGGAAGGAGTTCGGTGACGATCGACAAATTCAGCGAGACAGAAGAACATAGTGGAACGCCGCGAGGGAATTGCAGGAGTAGTTCGCAATGGACGAAGGCGACAGACTTCAGATTCGCACTCACGAACAGGTGTGAAGCNCGACAGACTTCAGATTCGCACTCGCGAACAGGTGCGAAGCGGCTGTCGCAGTTGAAGGCAGCAGTTCGCTCGCGGGCAATTACGGAAACCGCAAGGAGGAAAAGGAATCTAGAGTTTTTTATTTGCACTAGAGGAATATTCCCTTTCTCTTGGGGGTTAATTCCTTTATTCCTGTGCCTGCCAGAGGAATTTCCTTTGGGGGTTAATTCCTGGAAGTTAGATTGGGCAAAGGGTGCACTTTCTATGATTGCAGGCAGAGGCAAGGAAGAAAAGGAATTTTTTATTTCTGTGTTGTGCTGGACCAAATTATTTTGCTGAAGTGACTCGTGAGAAGGAGCAGAGGCTGTTTCACAGAAGAGAGGAGTTCAATGACGAACATAAGTAGTACGCAAATATCGTGGATTGTTCGCAAGTGAGGCGGGCTCGCGGGGACGAACATATGCAAAGAAGTTCGGATAAAGAGCTATGACAGTTCGACAAGTTCTGCTTCGAGGAGTTCACGGTAGAGGCGGCGTCGCAGCTTCAGGGCACAACAATTCACGAACCTTCTCAGCGTTATGCAAAGTAGAGTTCATGAACAAGAGTTCGAGTGCAATTATCGCGAATAGGTGTTGTTGCGATAGGTGGTGCTCGGCCAGCGAACTTCGCAAGTTTGTCGCAAGAGTTGCGATAGGTGCAGTTGCGGAAGGTGTTCGTAAGTTTGTCGCAGAGTTGCAGCAGGTGCAATTGTGACAGGTGTGCAAGTTTGTCGCAGGAGTTGCGACATGTGCAGTTGCGGCAGGAGTTCGCAAGTTTGCCGCAAAAGGAGTTGCGGAAGGTGCGGTTGCGACAGGTGCAGTTGCGACAGGTGGTGCTCGACCAACAGAGTTTGCAAGTATGTTGCACGAGGAGTTGCGACAAGTGTTCCCAAGTTCGTCGCATGAGGAGTTGCGACAGGTGCTCTACCAGCGGAGTTCACAAGTTTGTCGCAGGAGTTGTGACAGATGGAATTCACAGGTTTGTCGCTGGAGAAATTGTGACAGGTGGAGTTTGACTGGTATCCGCAGTATTTCAGCCGAATTTTTGAGCGAATAGGAAATGTGTTTCGTGTGAAAAAATTTGATTCACGAATCACTGGAAACTGCGGGAAATTGCTGCTAATTGACAGAGAAACTTTCAGGTTTATTTGAATTTATTTGTGGTGTGTGTTTTGTTCATACAAGACAGATAAAATTCGCTGCAGGATTAAATTTGAATAAAAATGTCTGGTGCAAAATTTGAGATGGTGAAGTTTGACAGAACATGAAACTTCAGATTGTTGCAAACAAAGGTGAAAGATTTATTAACACAAGAAATTTTTTGAAGACATTGCGGGCTACGAAACCTGATGGTAATATTTATCAACTGTTGGGAAGTACAGTTGTAGGTGGAGTGCACTCTGTCGGATAATATGATGAAAATGCAGCAGGTATGTTGACCAAGCCAGATATTTTCAACAAGTTCGTGGGTGACTTGAACTTATTGAAGTTAGCAGTTCCTAGTTGGCATGGTTGTCCAACCCACTACGGTGTAAAAAAACTCCATGATGTATTTTCTCCTAATGGGCTGTATATTCGCCAAAGTGAAGAATTGTTAGGTATGTCTCATATGCCAGGAATTTGGAGTCTCTTGAAATTGGTGAGATGCAGCTCTTGGAATGAAGAGGTGTGTCTCTTCGTGCGAAGAGGTGTCTCTTGGATTAGTGGGTTGAGGGGGAGCGAATGGCGTTTTGGTAATTTATCTANCTCCAGTCTAGATTTCCCATATATTAAAAGTGAGGCTCTATTTTTATATTTTGGGAGATTAAACTCAATAATACCTTCAAGATGTAGATTATTACATTCGACAACTCACATCGGTCTATTTGATTAAAAAGTATTATTGAGTGTTTTAAGTGTCCTCATCTTATTAAACTTATGTAACTAGGATCATTTAATTCAGCTTGCTGAGAAGCTTAATTTTATTATAAACAAGCAAAAATTAAAGATTAATTGATCCATCAATTAATGTCTTAACATTTTTAATTATACTTCAAATATTTGATTTGACCTTGTTTAGATTCCGATTAGATTTATCTTGTTGAGTGGTTCAATTCAATTTTAAATTTGACAAAAAAATAGGATTTAGGTAGACTCAAACTCACCTCTAAAAAAAGTTATTTAAGTACAACATACATCTAGAATCTTGCTTAAGAAATTTACACCAAATTTTTTTGTCAAGCAAGCATTGAATGAGGTGATGACCACAAGTAAAATCTTAATGTTTGTTGGAAATAAAAGGCTATTAGGATAGAAGGAATGCCAATAAAGAAGAGAAAAACAAATTAAAAGAATCACTTTTACTTTGCTCTGTTTTCTCCTTTATTATGTCTCCAATAGTATTTTGTTATGGGGAAAAAAAAAACTACTAAGAGAATGCTAACAAAGAAAAGTAGCATAACTCAAAAGGGTTATTTTTATTTCACTCTATTTTTTTCTTGATTTAAACTCAAGCACATCACACCTATTTATACTGGTTATTGTTAGATATGACTCATGTACCAGGAATTTGAAATCTCTTGGATTTAGAGAGGTATGTCTCCTGGAATGAAGATGCGTGTTTCTTGGTGTGAAGATGTATGTCTCTTGAATTAGTGAGCTGTGAGGAGGGATGACGTGTTTGTAAATTTATCTGTTGGTTTTATCTATAAATAAATGTGTAACCCTATGACTATGTAACTCCTTTGAAATAGTGAATTTGAAGCTTTGCTCCAGAGGATGTAGGCATCTTTACCGAACCTCGTTAAATCTCTGCGTTCTTCTTCTGAATTTGTGTTGTTTCGCCTTAAATTTCATAACAGTTATACCTCATTACAATTGTGTCAATACATTTCAATCATACGACTATTATTGACTCTCTAAAATACTTTTCTACATGAATCATTAATTGCATATTCTTATGTATTTGCATATTCAACAACTAAAATTATTCTTATCTTTAAATGGACATTATAATTTGTAAAAGTAAATTAAATCTTCTCTTGCATATGCAAGATGATATTTTATATAAATTAAAGCTTAAATATTAGATTAGGGGTGCAAACGAGTCTAGTCTATGAATACGAACTATTTGTTTATTATAAAAGAGAGAAAATATTAATAGTTTAAGGTAATTTTATAATAAAATGACATATAGAATAAGTAATTAGTATAAAAATAATAAAAAAATCTCTTAATATAAAATACAAAATACTATTATTTAAATATTTTTAATGGCTTGAAATAAAATCTTAAAAGTTAATAACTTGTAAATATGTATTTTTGAATAACATTTTTTTGTTTTCAACTGGTCAGCTCATGAGCTAACGTGACGACCCGGGTTTTCTAAGTTTTGACTTGCTATTAGCTCAATGCACAGAGAAAGTATTACAACAAGACTCTTAACGTAATTTGTGATCGGAATTTAATTGTGGGGCATCACGTGTTAAATGAGACTCATCACAATATATTTGTATTGGACGGAGAGGGAAAGGGAGGGAGGGCTCGTATGGCACTTGCATTGTATTATATTGGGCAGCTTGATTGATGGATGTAGGTTGATGGGAGTGCAGGGGGGATTATTATTTATATTTAGAGATCTACATACCTAGCCCCCATTCTTATGTATTATTTTATCAATTCCCCATAAGTATTAATATTAATTTATCCCAACGTGAAAATATTAGAGTCGTATGTACTTGCGTTTGTACGCCAAAAAATTTATGTATTTACATATCTACCATCTTAAATTTTAAATTCTACATCACCTAAATCTCTGGTCGCANTAAATTAAATTTAGATTGCCATCAATGTACTCAATACAATATATTTGATTGCCAACCTAAGCGTTGCTATGAGCCATATTTGCATGGGCTGGTCGTAATTTTAAGCAATTGTACTCTTTATAATTGGTACAAAGGCTTAAAATTAAATATTAGGCAGGTTAGTAGCTTAAAAAGTTGTCCTTTCAGAAAAGAAGCCAAGAGACAGAAGTTTATTATAAATTTAGTGTGAATGACATATATTAGCCTTACTGATGATCTCGTGTATCAACGTTAATGTCAATGATAAGCAATAATTTTTGTAGACTTTAGTATTTGTGTCAAGCATATGTATATGTTTTATAAAAAAAGAATTATGTCAGTGGCATGATGACAAGCTATAACGATGTTCATTGGTTTTATAAACAATGACAAGTGACAACATCAGCACATATCAGCATTGGTTTAATGGTGTGCATCATTCTTATATGCAAAGTCATCCAACATTGGCATGCATCAGTCTTACAGGCTATGCCACTCATTAATAATGTGCATCGATCTTATAAGTGTATCCAGGCATCGGCGATATGAGATTGTAGTCAAATGATTAAAAAACCGTAGCCCAGTGACAGTGGTCGAGCAATTATAATCAAGCGAACAATGGTAAGAAAGTAATAGTATAATGATGATGATTTTAATTATAATCAGGCAACATCAATAAAATAGCTAGTCATATGAATATGGCTGGGTGGCCATAATTAGGTTATTGTGATTAAATTACTATAAGTGAGTTATGATTGTTAGGTATGGCTCGAATGCAAGGAATTTGGAGTTTCTTGAAATTAGAGAGGTGTGTCTCTTGGAATGAAGAGGTGTCTTTTCATGTGAAGAGGTGTTACTTGGATTGGTGGACTCCTCTAAAATAGTGAAATTTTCCGCTCGCTCCGAGGATGTAGGCATCTTTGCCGAACCTAGTAAATCTCTGTGTTCTTCTTCTGGTTTTGTGTAGATTCCTGTTTTTCTTCTCCCTAAATTTCATAACAATTGGTATTAGAGCGAGGTTGACGTTTTAGGGCGGAGGAGATTGACACAGGAAGTAAGAACAATGATTTTCGGATTTGGCAGGAGAAGAAGTTATGGTGGTTTTCCGACAGTTCCTTGGAGGTTGTGCTTGTGATTGGTGTTCGGACAGAAGGTTGCGAATCGCCGCAGGCTCGGAGGAGGTTCGCGAAGATTTGCTGACAGAAGGCTTCGCAGAGGTGTTCGTGCCAGTTAAGGCCAAAATTTTCGTGCAAAAGGATATTCGCGAGTCACGGCGGCGGGAAGGAGTTCGATGACGATCGACGAATTCGGCGAGACAGAAGAACATAGTGGAACGCCGCGAGGGAATTGCAGGAGTAGTTCGCAGTGGACGAAGACGACAGACTTCAGATTCGCACTCGCGAACAGGTGCGAAGCGGCTGTCGCAGTTGAAGGCAGCAGTTCGCTCGCGGGCAATTACGGAAACCGCAAGGAGGAAAAGGAATTTGGAGTTTTTTATTTGCACTAGAGGAATATTCCCTTTCTCTTGGGGGTTAATTCCTTTATTCTTGGAAGTCAGTCTGGAAGTGCCTACCAGATGAATTTCCCTTTGGGGTTAATTCTTGGAAGTTAGCTTGGGCAAAGGGTGCACTTTCTGTGATTGCAGACAGAGGCAAGGAAGAAAATGAATTTTTTATTCCTGTGTTGTGCTGGACCAAATTATTTTGCTGAAGTGACTCGTGAGAAGCTGTTTCACAGAAGAGAGGAGTTCAATGACGAACATGAGTAGTACGCAAATATCGTGGATTGTTCGCAAGTGAGGCGGGCTCGCGGGGACAAATAGATGCGAAGAAGTTCGAATAAAGAGATATGGCAGTTCGGCGAGTTCTGCTTCGAGGAGTTCACGGTAGAGGCGGCGTCGCGGCTTCGGGGCATGACAGTTCACGAACCTTCTCGGCGTTAGGCAAAGTAGAGTTCGTGAACAAGAGTTCGCGTGCAGTTATCGCGAATAGGTGCTGTTGCGACAGGTGGTGCTCGGCCAGCGAAGTTCGCAAGTTTGTCGCAGGAGTTGCGACAGGTGCAGTTGCGAAAGGTGTTCGTAAGTTTGTCACAGAGTTGCGACAGGTGTAATTGCGACAGGTGTTCGCAAGTTTGTCGTGGGAGTTGCGGCATGTGCAGTTGCGGCAGGAGTTCGCAAGTTTGCCGCAAAAGGAGTTGCGGCAGGTGCAGTTGCGACAGATGTAGTTGCGACAGGTGGTGCTCGGCCAACAGAGTTTGCAAGTATGTTGCACGAGGAGTTGCGACAGGTGTTCCCAAGTTCGTCGCCTGAGGAGTTGCGACAGGCGCTCGACCAGCGGAGTTCACGAGTTTGTCGCAGGAGTTGTGACAGATGGAATTTGCAGGTTTGTCGCAGAAGAAATTGTGACAGGTGGAGTTGACTGGTATCCGCAGTATTTCAGCCGAATTTTTTAGTGAAATTTGTCACTTGCTCCCGAGGATGTAGGCATCTTTGTTGAACCTCGTTAAATCTCTTTGTTCTTCTTCTGATTTGTGTTGATTTTCTGATTGTTTTGCCCTAAATTTCATAACAATGATAATCAAACAACAATGATCTAATGATATTGGTTAAGATACTACAGTCCAATCGTGGAAATTGAGAGGGGGCCACTTGAAATTGGTAGCTAAGTATTAGCTATTCGATAATAATAGTTAATGTAATAACTATTCACAATAATAGTTAGGTCGTGACGAAATAAGGGTGTCATCTAATCGTGGTGTTTAAGCAGCCATCTAATAATGGTGGTCAAATAGGGATCAAGGATACTGTAGACCTCTATCTCTAATCTCCAGTCTAGATTTCCCATATATTAAAAGTGAGGCTCTATTTTTATATTTTGGGAGAGCAAACTCAATAATCCCTTCAAGATGTAGATTATTACATTAGACAACTCACATCGGTCTATTTGATTAAAAAGTATTATTGAGTTCTGCATCTACATCAGTGGATGATAATTAGCAATAGCTAGTTTCGACGCTAATACGTAGTTAATCTAGTGTTGCTTGTATTTCAACAAAAAGTTATAGAAACTCAGACGAAAATAAAAATCTGACTCAAATGTCGAAAGAAAATCAATGAGTGACACATTTTAACGCCAAAATTATTTCGTCGCTGATCCAACACTAATTGGGCTTAGCGTCAGAAAAATGTCTGATTAGCGTCAAAAATACATGATGCTAATCGGATATATAGTGAGCGACAATTGACTAATATTGACCAGTTGATGATGATATTAATTGAATACTAGTGGCAAGGCCATGATTAGTAGTGTAGTTAATAGGATAATGCTCCGTTATTTTTAGGACTCGAAGCTCTCTCTTGAACTTCAAGTTTAAGTAGCTTTTATGTGGAGTGCAGAACTTTAATTGTAATTTTTATTGTGATATTCTAATTATTTTAGCAGAAGTCTCACCACACTTTAATTATTAGATGACCCAAATTGACATTGTTGATCATATCCCAATCATTCAGTATTTAAATACCAGAATGGCTTCAAAATTGAATGGTCTTGAGATTTGTTTAATCAAAATTTAATTTAATTATAAACTTGTAAAATTTGAAAATTATTTAAATCTTCAAGTAATCCCCTAAAGTTTTTAATGAGACTCTAAATATTTGAATTGAGCTTATATTAGGGCTGTCAAAACGGCTCGTTGTTCGCGAACAGCTCGTGTTCGGCTCGTTTTAGCTCGAAATACTACTAATCAATTATGTATATATATCTTTGATGAGTAGTATTTAAAAAAAAAATTAATTGACTACAAAGCTACAAAGATTTATAATCATTTAAAAGTATTAATGAAGAAAATAAAATAAAATTTATTAAATTAGATTCAAATGATGTTTTAAATCTTGCCCAAATCCTTAACATCTTATTGCTACGTAATTAGGGTTATCAAAACAACCCTTTGTTAGTGAACGGCTCGTATTCGGCTCGCTAAGCAAACGAGCC
>JXCR01122646.1:153605-179955 GCA_002079205.1 Phalaenopsis hybrid cultivar | reverse complement strand
ACAATTGAGCCTTTGCAATTTGAGTATATTTGAAGCTTTCGTATTCTAATAATCTCACTTCAATCAATATTCAGACTATAAAAATAATTAGAATTATGACAATGATTGTCATTTCACAGACCACACAATATGTGAGGTCTACACAACAATCACAACTCGTAAATAATTTGAAATTAAAATTAGGTAGGTTCCCCTCATTGATTTGTAAAGGGGTTCAACAAAAACGATATTATAACCTATGGGGCTTCCTTTATCACAGAACCTAGCTCTAATTTCTCTAACAACAAACTTAAGGGCTTGCATGAAGAAAATAGTTAGAGATTAAGGAATTATCACCTCCACGATGATTGGAAAAATGTTCTATCAGCTTGCTCCAAACTCCTTTCACGCTAAGTAGTAATGAAGTTCTCCTTTTGCTTAAGAAGCTCAGGGTCCTGCAAAGACACTCTAAAAGGGCCCTCAAAATTTCATTCTTCTCTCAAAGAAAGGAAAATGGAAGTGAAATGAAGTGGAGGATATGGAAAGGGGAGGAGAAAATCTATACATGTTCTTTTAACCCCCAATTATTAAGGTAAAAGGGTAATTTTGTAATGTGGCACCGCCACCTACCACATCACACCTACCGCCCACCTACCTCCCACCTACCTCCCTCCTACCACTCTCTTGTTTCTATAAATAGAGAAGGTGTGAGGCCTAGAAGAGGAAGAGAAGAGATCTTAAACTACCACAAAGGAGGAGAGAACGGTGAGGCTTAGGAGAGCAAGGGAAGAGATCTTAAGCTACCACAAAGGAGAAGAGAATAACCAAAGAGCGAGAGGGAGGAGAGCATCTTGAGGCCTTGTATCAAGGTGTCACTTGAGAGGGAGGCCATAGAAGGAATATAGGAGAGCATTTTGAGGCTTGTATCAAGGTGTCGCTTGAGAGGGAGGCCATAGAAGGAAGATGAGGGCTCATCTCTATGGATAATCTATGTATTCTCCATTTCTTTTGCCTTAGTGAACTATTTGATTGATTCCCTCTCGTTGACGTAGATCCAGTTGGATCGAACCACGTAACCGATCTGTGTTCCTTGCGTTTCAATTTTATGACAGGAAGTACATATCTCACAACAAATAAAGGCAATTATATTTTTTATCTTTACTAGATATGCTATAAAAAATATTGATTAATCTAAAGTTTGAATAAATCTGAGGACAGGCTAGGCATGGAAGCTATTAGCTCTCACTCTAAAGTTTCCTCTTATCCCTCCACCTAGAGGCTAACATTTCACATCAAAAACTAAAATAATAAACTAAATTAGGGGTTTTTAGTCTGTCACTCTAAAGTTCTCTAATTCTACACCTATCAATGATTATTTGTCTATTTATTTGCACTCAACCATATGTACTACATTCTCATCCATACAATCTCATGTGATTCTACCACTGTTGATTGAGACAACACCATCACGGATCTTACATGTTTTCACAACGAATTTTAACATACAAGTTGATCAAGTTTACATGTAAATGAAGAATAAAGTAATATATCACAATATATTTTCAATCTACTTAATTATATGTACTACACATGCATACTAATTCATTTTAAGAAGAAAGAGTATAAAAGACTACTCACTGCAAGACTTTAAAACCATACAAACAAAGTACTAGATTCAAATCAAAATATAATGAAAATATTTATCTTTGATGGAAATCAAACTCTCGTTGTATAGCAAAAGCAACTTATTTACAATCCTCTCCAAGAACAAAGTGAAAAGAAAAGAAGAAATTCTCACTCTCTCTCTTTCGCCTTCACCTTGTTGCCCCACTTGGGGCTCAGGCCCAAGCCTTCTTCTTCTTCTCCAATTCTTTTTCTCCTACTTCAATTATTTTTTAAGAGTCCAAGAGTCCTTTTAAAAACATTTCCAAGCCTTATTTATAATTTCCCAAGAGATTCTTAAGTATCTCTTAAAAAATGTCCATATTCATTGAATCTTCCAAATGGCGCCTCTTCAAAGTCTTCAAAAAGTACATATAACCACCTCAAATCCTTCTAAAAAGTCTCTCTTATCATTTTCAATGAATTCCCTAAGATACAGATGAATCACTGCTTCAAAAATCGTCTAAATCCAATGTATATTCTAGAAGATATGTTGATAACTGTTTTTGGCGCTTAAGCACCGATTTTGAGCGCTTAAGTGTCATCCTCTCTGTCTAGTGGCGCCTAAGCGCCGGACAAAGGCACTGAAGTCCCTGTTTTTGGCCCGCATGGCTCCGGTGTGCCCCAATTCGACCCGATTTGCTTTGGTTTGCTTCATTTTGGTCTATTTTTTTTCCTTTTACTCCAATCACTCCAAATTCTTCAATTTGATGTACCTAAAACTAAAAACATAAGAAAACATAAATTTAAAGTGTAATATCATTATAAAACATAGCATAAAAATAGTATATTTTTAGGCACATCACATATCTTCTTGGGCCATCCATAGCCCAATGACACATACCATGACATGAAAAACCTATTAAAAGCCTATCAAGCGAACATTTTTGACTTAGTCCAAGTCATGATGCAGGGGAGAGCACATCATAACCTACATGAACGCCTCCCCACATCACCTTGGACCAGGCATGGGTGGTCAATTCAGCTCGCTCCTAAGCCCTTTATCCACCTCAACATCAAGCCAATAGCCTCAAAANCATAACCTACATGAACGCCTCCCCACATCACCTTGGACCAGGCATGGGTGGTCAATTCAGCTCGCTCCTAAGATCTTTATCCACCTCAACATCAACCCAATAGCCTCAAAGCCTTCCTCTTCTCTATACTTAACAATATGATGAACACACCATAGGAAATGCAAAATTTGACTATCCATAGCCAAAAACATTCCTTGAAATCCTCTGAGATTTCCTAAGCAGCCACCCAATCTTCTCCAATGGATTCAAAGCTATTCTGAGGCCTCTAATGGCTACTTAAAAAGCCAACCCGAGAAATCCTCACACACATGAACTTCCTATAGAGCTTTCAAATGTTCTTGCTCTAAAAAACAAAGTTTCTCTCCATAACCTAGACAATCAATCCCTCATCCTTTTAGCCTCTCAATTCCATTAGAAAGCCTTAATTTTCCACCATAAAACCATGACAAGTTTCGGCCTTGNCTAAAAAACAAAGTTTCTCTCCATAACCTAGACAATCAATCCCTCATCCTTTTAGCCTCTCAATTCCATTAGGAAGCCTTAATTTTCCACCATAAAACCATGACAAGTTTCGGCCTTANATCAGAAGTTTTAGCTTAAATTTCGGGATGAGTCTTCAGTTTATACATACCTTTCATGATTACAGGGCTTCTTACCCACAGCTCGCCATGCTGGCCTACAGACAAGGATTCTCCGGTGAGGGGATCTACAATTTTTGCTTCAACATTCTCACTAAGGCGGCCAGCCGACCTTCTTTGCAGGCATTCTTTAGCATCAATCATCCTAGAAATCCCTCCTGCCTCCGTCGAGCCATATCCCTGCATTAAACTAAATTTAGATTGCCTTCAATGTACTCCACACAATATATTTGACTGCCAACCAAAGAGATATGCTATAAACCATAATTGCATGGGCTGGTTTTAATTACAAGGTTTAAACTTGCAAACTCAACGCAATATTTTGTCATCCTTGGATTATTTTTAAGCTTTGTGGCGCAAATAAAGTTGATGTATCTCACAACCACAAGTGTTGGCATTTTATATATTTGATATCTTTCATAATTACTTGATGGTCTATTATTTAAGCAGATCACACTTCTCTATACTAGTGATACATCGTTAGATTGTGCTAACACATTTCAATCCTATGACATTATTTTAGAATGAGTATCTAAAATTTTCAAAGACCATTCTAAAATAAAGGCTCACTTAAAACCCCCCATTTCATATGAGCCGAAGTCAAGTTTAATCTTCAATAAATTTAAGTTTTTTTTTTCTTTTAAGATGGATGCGTGCTCGAATTTTTTTTTTTTTAATTTTTCCTTTTATTTACAGAAAATGGCCACGATTTGAGTGTTGAACTTTATAGCAATAGTTATATAATTAATAATAATAAAAAGGGGCATTTGCTTAATCGCCCAATTCTATCGTATTTGCATATTTAACAAATAAAAATATTTTTTTTATTTTTATATCAACATTTAAATTTGTAAAAACTAAATTAAATCTTGGCTTGCATATGCAAGATGATATGCATGTAAAAGTTAAAGCTCAAATATTATATTAGGGGGTGTGAATGAGTGAGTCTGTGAGTTCAAGCCTATTCACAAGCGCTTACAGAAAGAAAATATTATTAATCTAAAATAATTTTATAATAAAATAATAAATAAAATAAGTAATTAGTAGGTAAATATTAAGAAAATTATTAATATAAAATACAAAATATTATTATTTAAATACTTTTAATACTTTAAAAATAATATCTTTAAATGTAATATCTTTTAAGTATATATTTTACNGGTAAATATTAAGAAAATTATTAATATAAAATACAAAATATTATTATTTAAATACTTTTAATACTTTAAAAACAATATCTTTAAATGTAATATCTTTTAAGTATATATTTTATGTTAATATTTTTTTTTTCAACTAGTATGCTCACGAGCAAATGATCGACTCAGAACTAGTTTAAATATGATTTATTAGCTCATTGAGCTAAGTTCACAAGTCACTTATGGAGCGCTGACTCACATACAAGAAATTATTGCATACGGACATCGCATGTGTCCGATCTTGACCGTAGATCATGGTGATCTATGGTGAGAATTGTTTCAATTTTTTTTTATAAAAAAAAAAAATTAGACGGGGACCACCGATCACCGAAATTTTTCCTCACATACACCCCTTTATTAGATATCTAAGTGCATTTGGCAAGTAAGTAAATCCTCCTAAAAAAAAAACGGACCTGGCAAAGCGAGACCCCTCGAAACCTCGACGAGAACCTCTCCGCCGCTTCCTCCGGCAACGGCGCGCCTCCGCAAAATATCCTTTTTAACGCAGACAGATCGTACCGCATCACCTCCCCCGACCTCGCCATCCACATAATCACCGGCGGCGCCGCCGTTATCTGTGTAACGCCGTACTTCTCCGCAGCCCGCATCATGTCCGGAAAACTCACCCTCTCCATCACCACCAAAGTCTCCCCGAGCGCTATAGCCTTCAACGNTATATATATATATATATATATATATATATATATATATATAGAGGGAGCCATAGGGGTCAAACTATACATTAGAGATTCGATCCCCACGCAAAGCACTATCATTGACTGGTAATATTATCTCAAAATTCAGAAGGTTACAAATTTATATAATTATGTGACTCTTATATTAATTTGATCATGTATACATGCCAATGAGCTTGACTGAGAGTCAAGCACTGTAAAGTTGCATGTCCTCTCAACACATGGCAGTAGGTATTCAACCATGCTTCATGTGTCAATGTAAGTTTTATAGATTCAACATGAGGAGCTTGCCAATATGTTTAGAAAAATTCACTTTTCTAAGCATTCTTCCATGCTTCTCAATNTGCTTCAAAAGTAATATATATATATATATCGATGGAGCGATAGGGGTCAAACTATACATTAGAGATTCGATCCCCCACACAGAGCACTATCATTGGGGGATAGAATCTCTAATGTTGTTGGCCCTAGCTCATTACAGACTCAGCATGAGGAGCTTGCCAAACAGATCATGATGATGAATGAAGAGTTTCAACATGTGTGTGAGGTCAGCATATGGTTCCAGATAGTCTAGCAAGCCTTACAAAAAGTTTTGATCGCTGGGGCAAGCACCATATGAGTGTTGTCTAGGAGGATGAGGCAGAGAAGCAGTATAAAGATGATGAGCAAGATTATAATTTTTATTATGTGTTTATTGATGTTCTCTATGGGCTGATTATATGTTTTTTTTTTTATTTCCGTTTAATCGAACTTTCAACTTTTTTAGTTGTGAAGTTAGAGCAATTTGATCTTTTATTTTTAATTTAATTTGGTATTATTATATAGATATGTTGAAGCTTTCTTTTATCAATTATGATGATAGATAAATGTCCTATTATGTTGTTTGTGTTTTCTTATGTACAGGTGTATGAAAATTTAATCTTTCTGCTTTATTTTTTGTTTCTTACAGGTTTGCATCGGAATGTTTCGACGCTAATAACTACAACAAAAAGTCTGATACTTGGCGCCGCTAATCCGACACTTTTGCTTCGAACCTTATCGACATTAATTAGCATCAAACTTGGCCGACACTAATTAGCATCTACATCAGTGGAGGCTAATTAGCAATAGCTAGTTTCGATGCTAATACGTAGTTAATCTAGTGTTGCCTGTATTTCAACAAAAATTTATAGCAATAGAATTTTGAAACATAAACTCAGACGAAAAAAAAAATCCGACTCAAACGTCGAAAGAAAATCAATAAGTGACACATTTTAACGTCAAAATTATTTCGTCGCAGATCCAACACTAATTGGGCTTAGCGGCAGAAAAATGTCTGATTAGCGTCAAAAATAACTGACGCTAATCGGATATATAGTGAGACGACAATTGACTAATATTGACCCGTTGATGATGATATTAATTAAATACTAGTAGGGCTGTCAAAAAAGCTTGTTGTTCGTGAACAGTTCGTGTTCGGTCCATCAATGAGTTCGTGTTCAATTCGTTCGAAAAGTAAATGAGACAAACGTGAACAAACTTTTTTCGTTTGGTTAGTTAAACGAACCAAACACGAACAGTGATACGTTCGTTCGTGTTCGAATCATTATTGTTCAAAATATAAAATAATTTAAAATAATTATATATAAATAAATTTATGATATTGANATATGGTTCCAGATAGTCTAGCAAGCCTTACAAAAAGTTTTGATCGCTGGGGCAAGCACCATATGAGTGTTGCCTAGGAGGATGAGGCAGAGAAGCAGTATAAGGATGATGAGCAAGATTATAATTTTTATTATGTGTTTCTTGATGTTCTCTAGGTGGTGATTATATGTTTTTTTTCCATTTCAGTTTAATCAAACTTTCAACTTTTTTAGTTGTGAAGTTTGAGCAATTTGATCTGTTTATTTTTAATTTAATTTGGTATTATTATTTAGATATGTTCAAGCTTTTTTTTATCAATTATGATGATAGATAAATGTCCTATTACGTTGTTTGTGTTTCTTATGTGCAGGTGTATGAAAATTTAATCGTTCTGTTGTATTTTTTGTTTCTTAAAGGTTTGCATCGGAATGTTTCGATGCTAATAACTACAATAAAAAGTCTGATACTTGACGTCGCTAATCTGGCACTTTAGCATCAAACCTTATCGACATTACTTAGCATCCAACTTGACTCGAATGATATTTTGTTTTCGTGTTGTTGGATTCAACTTATGGCAATGCTCAATTCCATTATAATTTTTCTAAACATATTGGGCGGTCTGCGAAATGACAATCATTGTCATAATTTTAATTATTTTTATTGTCTGAATATTGATTGAAGTGAAATTATTAGAATACCAAAGCTTCAAATATACTCAAATTGCAAAGGCTTAATTGCGCTTCAAGAGTAATAAGTTAAATTAAATCCTAAATCTCACGAATATCTTGGCATAAAGTAGGTCGGGTCGGCCACATCCATTATTAATTAACAATAGTATGTGCACTCAGCAAGATATTAGTGGCATAAAGTAAGTTGGGACCGCTACATTCATCTATTAATTAATGGCCTAAGATCTTCAATCATTCTAAAAAAAATTTTATTTTGCAAATCTTTTTTGATATGATAGACTAAGCTTATCAAAATGTTATGTTTTATCAAAAATTTACTAAAATTAAAAGTTAGATGATCGAACCAGAGCCTAATTTTGAACAATGTTTAGTTTAAAAACTATTTCAGATGATGAAAATGGGTTAGGGTTGGGAAAAAAAATTACGTACGGACGAGATAAGTGTGTATAGATGCTGGTTTGATCGTATTATGATGATATTATGATGATATTCACCACTATACTGACAAAATACTAACAATCTATGAATGTGAATTCTGCACGTAATATTCGCTCTAGAGTTGGATGCCTAAAATTAGAATAATATTTCTGATAAGCCATCAAACAATCTTTTCAATTAAATATAAATTTTAATGCACATTTTTATTATGCTATTTCATATAATTTAACCAAATCCAAAAAGCAATATTTATAATATTTTTATTGAAAAATTCAAATGATAAATTTTTTTTTTTTTAACATGCCTACCATTTATCGTCCGACAAACTTATATCTTATCATTTATCGTCCGACAAAGTTATATCATCCAATAAGATATAAAACAATTTCTAAAGCATCTAAGCCAACTCCTTAATAAAGGGCCATTGGGTTTACTTTTTATTTTTATTTTATTTTATATTTATATTTATTTAAATTAAAATATATTTGATATATTATAACCTATTTAATTAAATATTTTTAAAATGATCTAATATGATTTTTAAATTAATGTGTTTTATTGCAGGTACATCAAAAGCTTAACTGTTTCACATAATTAAAAACTAACTAATTTTTTTGAGAAATTTCCATGCATACCACACAAATCTTACATATTTACATTCCTAACACTTAAATTTTTATATTTATACTTATAAAACCTCTGGTTATAAATTTATACATGTATTTTACTTTTACAAACTAAGTAATAGTAATATTTTTGATATAATATTAAGAATGTGAGTGCTATGCATGTAAATAAGAAAAGTTACGTGTAATTACAAAAGAATTGTGTCGGGCTCACCTAAATGCCTTTTTTTTTCTTTTATTCATGTCAACTAATTCAACTATTTTAGGATAAGGTTGCATATATAATAATATAAAGTTCTTTCATACAAAAATTTTTCCGTGCGTACTCCTGACGTAGCTCTACGTGTGGCGCAGATTATTCCTGAGTTATTTTCAAGTTATTTCTGGGTTATTTTCAATAATCCATAAATAACCCAGAAATAACTCACCCGCGGTCTTTATTTTTGGATTATTTCTGGGTTATTTCAGGATTATTGAAAATAACCCAGAAATAACCTGAAAATAACTCAGGAATAATCTGCACCGCACGTAGAGGTACGTCAAGTGTCCGGACAGAAAATGCGCCCCATTCGTAATGAAATAATGAATGGAATTTTTCTAGGTATTCAATCTATTAATATATTACTTCTATAAAGACGATGCTGCCTCTAGAATTTGATACTTTTATTTTGAAGTTGGGTAAAATATTTGCGAGTAAGAATCTCTTTATAAGTGGGAATTTGCATAAGGGAATGGTTTACTTTCACCAACATCGCATCAAAGCTTTCTTTATGCCTTATTCTTTAAGCACATGTGATTAAATAATAATAATAAATGGGGGTATTTAGATTAATGCCACACAATTCTAGTGAATTTATACAATTAGGCCATTCAAATCTTTCATATCACATTAAAAAAAAATATCACTATAACTAACTTCTAAAAGTTAAATACACTTTTTCCATTCATAAATAAAGTTGATATAAATGTAACCATCAAGGTTTAGGTGTTAGACATATAAATTCATAAGAAGAGTGTGGCATGCATATGAATCTCCTTAATAAATAGCAATAATAACAATTGAACTACGTGGTACATAGATAGAATCATATGAACTAGATTTTAAAAGCAATGATTGATTCTTATTTATGGTAAATGGTGGCGTTCTACGTTCAAAAGTAGAATTGCCAATAGTTTTAATAAGGATTAGATGGTATGTTATAGTTTATTTTTTTTGGGAATTTTGAAGATCACACCTAGTTCTTCATCAATAAAATATAAGATACAAGACAAAAAGTGAGTAAAATAAATACACCCCAATTATGATATAACCAAAGAAGAAAAATAAAACATAAAGAAAGAGCTTAGATGTTCTGTCAAGCAGTGCAGGAGAAGGTACTCCAAAGCAATTGAATGGATGAAAACTGAAGAAGTCTACCAAGGGAAGAATAAAGCAAGCAGTGAATACAAATTTATCTTCAAGCCAAAGCAAAATCCATGTCACAGAGATTGGTAGATATAAGAAAAACTGATCTCCTTTCCCACATAATTTACAAAGGATATTCACGCCCTCGAGATAACAAGTGACCAAATTCAATGGATAGGAAAAATAACGGAGTTCAAAAGTTCAAACATTGAATAATTGTCTGAGTCATTTCTCACCGATTGGCATGTTCATTGTTCATAAAAGTGTTTGCATAATTTTTGAATAAAGAGGCATAAGTGCCAACACCAAAAAAATCAAAAGTATAATATATGTTTCCCTTTCAATAAAAATATAATATATGCATACTGAAGTAGTAAAATATTTTAATAGGAAAAATAAAACAAGAAGGCTTAACAGCCAACAAGCGGAAAAGTAGGAAGAAAAAAAGCTTGTGTGGTACCAAATATAGCTACTAAGAGTTGAGCCTCTCCAAAAAGAAAACCTAGCATGTTTTTCATGTACAAACATAGAAAACATAAGCAACAACTGTAAGTATAAAAAACTTCCAATCAAAATGAGGCTACTAGCATCTTGCATCCAACAACCATCCCAACAGAGAAAATAAGACAATAGCATTGTAGTGCCCCTATCAAGAGATTAACCACCCCAATCACATAAAAAACACCCTTATATAGAGATGCACAATGCTTTGAACTAGGAACCATAAAGCAGAAAGAAAAGAAAGCAAGGCATCAAGTAAATCTAATCGAACAGACAAACCCTAAACCCATAAAAAATCTCATTCATCCAATGAAATAAAAGTAAAAGGGGCAGTGCAACAATAATGGTCATAAAGTTGAAAAAAAAAAAGAAACAACAGTAAAGTACCCAAGGAACCCGTTGTAACATAGAAAACGAGTATCATCTCTGAACTTCCACTTTTCTCCTTGACATCAAAATAAACTTGAAAAAGAATATTTTCTTTTTGCTCAAAGGACTGTCTAAGGATCCTAGCATTTCATTCCAACAATATAAAATATAAAGTGATATGAGTGGCAATCAAAAAGAATTTCTTGAAAAATTTTGTAGCTAATCGTTTCAGCATAGATCCTGAGCTGTCTTAAAGAGCATATTGTTGGAAAAATTTGCCTAAAGGGATATTATGATTTAGGATTGTAAAAAAAAAATTGCATTAAAAATATATGAGAATGAGGCTTATGGTAGCTTGACATAAAACACATTGGGGATAAACCAAAATGCCCATAGAGAAAAGATTATCCATTTTTTTAGCCTCTCAACTATAGTTTTCCACACAAAGGTAATAAATTTGAGTGAGTAGCCTTTAAACTATATATTCTTATGTTTAGAAACCAGAGGATGACCATCATATGGATAATCTATTATACATCCACGTAGAGGATTTAAATGTACCTGACACCTGAAGAAGTGAAGTTGAACCTATATCGTAGAAGATTTAAACCTGATTATTGGTATTGGATTTCACATGGTGAATTTGAACAAGATGTCCAATACAGTCATGTTGAAGCCTCTCCAACACTTCACAACTCGAGACATTTGATTCTTATATTTTGCACAGGGGCATCATAACCTACCTTCCGAAAAGGTAAGTGGGCAGCTACAATGCCACATGCAGGAACTCTTCAACACTAGCTAAGCTCTCGTATGTTAATCCATTTCTTTCTGGATATAATCTGTCATACATCCACGATCTAACACTTAAAATATTCATCGGTGTCATAGATGTAGCTCAATAGATTAGTGCAACGTTATTGTGTCCCAATTACATATTTTACCCGAAATCTTAGGCCATCTGCACATGATACCCAAAACCCATGGCCTATAAATCCATAGAATCAACAAATTAACTCATTCACACCCAAAATAACCCATCAAACCACCATTACAGTAGTAAGTTATCGCATCATATCTTACCCTTAACCAAACAAAAATTAACACCAGTCTAACTCCACCTAAACTTGCATAGCACAAATTTCTTCTTTATTTACATATCTTACACATAAGTACTCGTATTTACAAACATAGCACTAATTTCTTATGCATTCATATATCACACCTGAATTTTCATATTTATATGCATAGCACAAATTTCTTATTCATTTAAATATCTCAGATCTAAATTTTCATATTTACATACGTACCACAAATTTGGTATGCATTTATGAATGTCACACCTAAATTTTCAATTTTACATATACAACACAAATTTGTTTTGTATTTATATATGTCAAACCTAAAAATTCATATTTACATACATAACACAATTTTCTTATGTATTTATAGATCTCACACCTAAATTTTCTTACATAGCACACATTTCTTATGTATTTACATATCTCACACCTAAACTTATGTAAAACCATGGAATTCATATACATTGTACATTGCATACCTAACAATGGAATACAAAAAAAACTTGAGCAAAACCTATGTAATTATGCTAAACCAAAGCTAATGCTAAACCAAAGCTTAAACACGCGGAAGACGACTTCTAAAAGAAAAAAATATCTGAAACTTATGCTAAACCAAAGCTTAAACACGCGGAAGACGACTTCTCACCTTAGTTGCGGTTGGAGCAATGAATCGAGCCTGACATCTCCAGAGAAGCTTGGAGGTAACGAACGAAAGCCAAAAAAGAAGGAAATGAGTTTAGGGCACGAAGTGGAGTTGTGGTGTAAGCTACCTACAATTTGGATTCTTCTATCCACTACTCTCCAATGCAAGAAGCCAATTCAACAACTAGAAGGTTCCAATGCCTTTCTCCATGGCTCATTGGACGAACTTATCTAGATTTGTTGTGAAAAATGACGATAATAAAGCGAAAAATGGAACGAGAAAAATTGCAGTAGAAAAAAACACCAGAGCGACACACAAATTTACTTTGTTCGACAAAATTGCCTACGTCCACGGAGCTGCAGAAGATTTTACTACTTCGAGGAATTACACCGTCGAGCGCCTCGACGTTTACAATAAAATTTTTATTTTCTTCTCTCACTTCCTCTCTTTCTCTTAGCTCTCAAGAGGACTTGGCTTGGCCTTGCTTGTCTTGCATTTCCTTTAAATCAAAAGAAACTATTTATAGAAACTCTAAGAGCGGTATGTGGGAGGTGGTAGGCGAGCGGTAGGCGAGAGGTGGTAGGCGAGCGGTAGGTAAGTGTGGTAGGTGAGATACTTAATTAAGAAGCTAATTAAATTCGGTGGACCAGGTCTCCACATTACTCAACAATTCTTCCATTTGGAGACTAGGACACTCACTGCATCACCTACTGGCTACATCATCTACTAATTGTATCGAATTTTTTCTCAAACATGATATCTTCCACCTCTGCAACTTAAAGCCCCTGTCTTCATGTTAGAAGACTAGCTGAAATTGAACACAACTTCAGCTTCTCACGAGTAAACCCTTAGTTGACATATCACCATCAACGTAGTCTTGTACCTCCAAGCTCTTTACTGAGTTACTCTTGTATCTGCTTATAACTCCCATTGCATGAGCAATATCCTGCCCCTGCTAAAAGTCGTTTTCAACAAGTCCAGCCTTGTATCTCTTACTACCACCAAGCGCAGTCTTCACCGGTACACCCACTTGTTGCACAATGCCTTCTTCCTTGATAGAAGTTCTGTCAGCTCTTATGTCTGATTCTCTAGTAGAGAATTCGTCTCCTCCTTCTTGGTCAGCTCCCACTTGCTCGAATTCTCATCTTGTAAGATTTCTTCATAACTCTGTGGTTTTCCACCACTTGTCTGTACAAGGTTCAGTTTTCCTACCTTTGGCGCTCTACCACTTTTCAGGAAATTGACATTTTTCTGCTTCCCTATAATGCACCTTTGACTCATGTGTCCTCGCCTGAGTAAACTTATAATCATATATAATGTGTCAGTTTTCTTACCCTGAGCCATTACTAATGCTCCTTTGGTAATCTTCCAGGTGTTATCTGAGAACACTACCGAATGACCACCCTCATTGAGCTGCCCAACAGAGATGAGTTTCTTCAACTCAGAAACATGCCTGACCTTTTGAAAAGTCCATTTACTCTTGTTAGAGAGTTCAATATCAACATCTCTCATTTCTACCACGTCCTGAGCTTTTCCATCAGCCATATATACCTTCCCAAAGTTACCTGCAACATAATTTTGCATTAACTCCCGACTAGAAGATGTACGAAAGGAAGCCCTTAAATCCAGTATACAGTCATCAACATAACTGTAAACTGTCAGAAATAGTGCATCATGGATTTCTTCAATTACAACATTATCGCCATCATTCTTCTTCTTCTTAGGATTCCTACACTTCTTTTTTATGTGGTAAGTCTTGCCACAATTCCAGCAGATTGTCTGCTGACCTGACTTTGATTTTGTTCTTCCACGGTTTGAGTTTCTGTCTTGTGATCTCCCTCTAGAATCAACAATCAGTGCCGAACTCGAACCCGAGGTCTCGCCAGAATCTTTCTTGCGCACCTCCTCAGCCAAAATCAAATCACGAATATCATCATATTTTAGCTTTAATTTACCTGCAGAACTGCTAACTTCAATCCTCTTAGCTTCTCAACTATTTGACAATGAAGCCAACAATATCAGCGCACGTATATCATCATCAAAATCAATTTCAACAGAAGACAATTGATTTGTGACTTTATTGAAATCATTCAGGTGTAGAGTGACCTACGTTTTGTAAATCGACAAATACAAGAATTTGATGGCGCTACTAGAAGATTTAATTTCCAGCAACGACGTCCAAAGACTTGATCGCGACTTTATAGATGTGTCTAAATTGATTAACATGTATACATATAATATTCAATAATGTTAAAGTCGAATTTGTCAACGTAAGTATACATATCACTCAAGTAATATAGGGCTCTAATAGAGTCCTAGATATCGATCCCACAGGGAGAAGTTTAGAATTACGGACTAAGACCTTAGAAAAGCAGTACTTGTAATTGAAGAAATACATATAAAAATAACGACGACGTTCAATTTGATTATCTGTCACTAATAAACAATTAAAATAATATATAATTTTAATAACTAATAAATAACTAATGATACAAAGTAGGTTTAATTTTGATATTCAATTATATAAGAACTAATAAAAAACTAAAGATAGAAAGTAGGGTTTAATTTGTGATATTCAATATATAAGAAAGAATCCTTCTCCTTGTCAAGAAATTATAGTGAATGGATAAAGTGAATTAGTTCAAATTATATTGCATGGATAAAGTGAATTAGTTCAATTTAGATTGTGTCAAATAGGAGCATACCTATTCTTTACCAAATTATAGTGAATGGATAAAATGAATTAGTTCAAATTATATTGTGCTCAAAATATCTAATGATATAAAGTAGGGTTTAATTGTGATATTCAATATATAAGAAAGCATCCTTCATAGATAATTTTAATAACTAATAAGTAACTAATGATAGAAAATAGGGTGTAATTGTGATATTCGATATATAAGAAAGTAACTAATTGTACTAATAAAGATTTTAATGTGATATTCAATATATAAGAAAACATCCTTCTCCTATTAAATAACGAATGATACTAATGAGAGTTTAAATGTGATATTCAATATAAGAAAGCATCTTTCTCCCAAGAAATTATAGTGAATGGATAAAGTGAATCAGTTCAAATTGTATTGTGCCAAATAGGAGCACAGAAATTATAGTGAATGGATAAAATGAATTAGTTCAATTTATATTGTGCCAAATAGGAGCATAACTATTCTATAGTGAATGGATAAAATGAATTAGTTCAATTTATATTGTGTCAAATAGGAGCATACCTATTTTTTACCCTTTGGTCCAAACATAAAGAACATTGACTAATCCTATGCTTGTTTACTGAATCTGCGGCTAAACTGAGATTATACCGGCTCTCACTTCGGAGCTCCCACGTTCCCCTCACATGAGGGTTAACATCTACACTTCAACACCCAAATAATAGGACCGAATTGAGGATTTTAGTATGTCACTCTAAAATCTCCAATTCTACGCCCGAGAATAATATTTTCCTATTTATTTGCACCCAACTTCCAAGGCAATCTCCAATTCTACGCCCGATAATATTATTTTCCTATTTATTTGCACCCAACTTCCAAGGTTTCCAAATCTATGCCCGATAATATTATTTCCCTATTTATTTGCACCCAACTTCCAAGGGCTTAACCTCCCTAAATCTTGGATGTAATCTTCACTTTAGTTGTAAAACTCAACATATTTTAACAAATTACTCCCTGAATCTTGGATGTAATCTTCACTTTAGTTGTAAAACTCAACATATTTTAACAAATTTATCCCTGAATCTTGGATGTAATATTCACTTTAGTTGTAAAACTCAACATATTTTAACAAATCAAATTGAATCTTGGATGTAATCTTCACTTTAGTTGTAAAACTCAACATATTTTAACAAATCAATCGGCCAAATTGAAGTAAATTAAGATAGTGAAAAGATCATCACAATTTCTTAAACATTTTCATAGCTTCACCAATTCAAATCACCATTTTGTCTCAAGACAAGGAGAAAGACAGAGAAAACTACTTAGATCTCATGATTGAAAGTAAATTAAGATCGAAGTGAAAAAATCATCATAATTTCTTTTGAAATTAAATTAAGATCAAAGAGAAAAGATCATCACAATTTCTTAAACATTTTCATGACTTCATTTTCAAATCACCATTTCACAAATCTCGAGACAAGGAGAAAGACAGAGAAAACTACTCAGAATTCATGGGGAAATCACCATTTCACAAATCTCAAGACAAGGAGAAAGACAGAGAAAACTACTCAGATCTCATAATCACCATTTCACAAATCTCAAGACAAGGAGAAAGACAGAGAAAACTACTCAGATCTCATGGGAAGATCGAAGTGAAAAGATCATCACAATTTCTTAAACATTTTCATGGCTTCACCAATTTAAAAACATTTCACAAATCTCGAGACAAGGAGAAAGACAGAGAAAACTACTCAGAACTCATGGGAAAAATACAACAAAACTCGTCTCAAGACAAGGAGAAAGACAGAGAAAACTACTTAGATCTCATGATTGAAAGTAAATTAAGATCGAAGTGAAAAAATCATCATAATTTCTTTTGAAATTAAATTAAGATCAAAGAGAAAAGATCATCACAATTTCTTAAACATTTTCATGACTTCATAAGTAAATTAAGATCAAAGTGAAAAGATCATCACAACTTCTTTAACATTTTCATGGCTCAAATTTCAAATCACCATTTCACAAATCTCGAGACAAGGAGAAAGACAGAGAAAACTACTCAGAATTCATGGGGAAATCACCATTTCACAAATCTCAAGACAAGGAGAAAGACAGAGAAAACTACTCAGAACTCATAAGGAAAACACAACAAAACTCGAAATTCATAAATAAAATCAAAGTCATACAAACTACAACAAGTAAATAACTTATCTTTAAATTCTCCCCAAGAACACTTCTCGAAGTTCCTTTGAATCTCTTACTTTATTTACAACACACAGAATTCCTCTTCGAAGTAGCAAGAAGGAAGAAATCTCTCACTTTCCCTCCATTTTTACAATTTCTCGAAGAAATCCTCACAATTGTTACACACTAATAGAACCTCTCTAACCTCTAGAGCCTTTCTAACATCCAGGATCTTCCAGGCTCCCCAGGCTCTCCTAATTTTCGGCCAAAAATGTTCTTTTAAAATTGTGGATGAGTTTTCCCAAGAGTTACATAAGCATCCCTTCAAAATTTGGTCTTATCCAAAGCTTGAGTAGGCATAACCGTCGATCTCGCCGTCGGCAGCCTCGATGGCGCCGTCGGCGGGCTTATGAAGAATTTTGTCCTGTAGTCTCGAGAAAAACTTGCCGTCGACGGGGTCGAGGGCGTCGTCTGCGGCCTAGTTCAAATCTTTACATTTTGGTCCTTTTTGCTCCAAATTCACACTTTTTTGTATCTTTTTGCTCCAATGACCCTAATTCATCATTCCTGCAACAAAAAATCAAAAAATACCTTTCTTTAAAGTTTAATATTATTAAAAAGTGTATAAAATTGGTATGAAAATCTCAACATATTTTCCTTTGGTCAAAATCCCCCAAACTTAACTATTACTTGTCCTCAAGTAATTTTAGTACTATATAAAAATTATGATCTACTGCAGTAAAGTTTTAATTCAGAAGTACTATAAGTTTGATTTAAATAAATATAGTGAGATTTTCAGAAAAAAATCAAATAATTGAATTAACTCTGTAGCCACCAAATTATTTAGTCATCAAGTTTTAAGAGTTCTAGCCTTCTATTTATTTCAAGAATGACTATATGTTGCAATATTAAGTCACTTAGAATATTCAAGAGATAGGAACTTCATGAGAACTTTATTGTAATNATTTTAGTCTTTTTTGCTCCAAATTCGCTCATTTTTGTATCTTTTTGCTCCAATGACCCTAATTCATCATTCATGCAACAAAACATCAGAAATATCTTTTTTTAAAGTGCAATATCATTAAAAACAGTATAAAATAAGTATGAAAATCTCAACATATTTTTCTTTGGTCATAGAGCAACAGACACACCTTCCGCCATCTTCAAGTTGAATAACTTTTTCATCAAATACACTTTGTTATTCGCCGATAGTTTTTCATACATACCTGATAAAGCCGCCATGAGATCTGCAGTAGTACTCTCCTTAATGACGTTGTGGGCAGTCGATCTCGACTCGTATTACCCCCAAAACCTATTGACCCAACAGTTTTCATTCTGCCCGTCCATCTTTTCTGGTCGCTTTCCCAGTAACGGAAGATGAAGTTTCTTCCCATAGAGGTAGTCCTCTATCTGCATCCTCCAGAATGCAAAATATGTGTCATTGAAATTCTCGATCTCCGATGTCATAATTTCGTCTCTGTCCATCGTTCTTCCTTAAATCTGAACCAAAGCTCTGATACCAGTTGTTGTGAAAAACAACGGCAATAAAGTGAAAAATGGAACGAGAAAAATTGCACGTAGAAAAAACACCAGAGTGACACAGATTTACGTGGTTTGGCAAAATTGTCAACGTTCACAGAGCTGTAGAGGATTTTATTACTTTGAGGAATGTCACCGCCGAGCGTCTCGACGTTTACAAGTAAATCTCTATTTTCTTCTCTCACTTCCTCTCTCTCTCTTCCTCTCTTTCTCTTAGCTCTCAAGAGAACTTAGTTTGACCTTGCTTGACTTGCATTTCCTTTAAATCAAAAGAGATTATTTATTGAAACCATGAGAGCGGTAGGTGGGAGGTAGGTGAGCGGTAGGTGGGATGTGGTAGGTGAGCGGTAGGTGAGATACTTAATTAAGAAGCTAATAAAATTCGGTGGACCGGATCTCCACATTACCCAACAAGATGAACCAACCTTAAGGCTTCCAAGATAGTTAACATCCAACAAGGGTATGCTTACTCAAAATGGCTCTCAATGGCCTCAACATAAGCACCAAAAAAATGGTAACAAACACTAACTCATTGCCTCCAAACCAAAGGGTTTAAACTAAGCACCACCGACCTTTCTCTACTTATCTTCCATCAAAATCAGCTCACCAATTATTTTTTTGCGTATGTAGATGACATTCATGTCACCGAAAACGATCAACAAGCCATCACAAACCTAACACACTCTCCAACTCGAATTCTACCTTTCAAAAGTGAAACTAGTTAATACCTTCCTAAGCATCTGCATCACAAGGTTACGACCTCACACAATCCTCCTGCATTCATTCCCTCCTACAACAACTTGGCCTATGTTTAAATCTATCTCTACTCCCTCCCCCAAGCTCCATCCCTGCAAAAATTCACTTCAAGAGCTTCCCAATATCACACAATATCGACAATTTATTTGCTCTCCTCTATTTCTTATCATCACTAGCCCCGATATAACCTTAATTGTAAAGTACATATGCCAACATATGCATCTCCCTCTACTTTATCATTTCCAGCTCATTAAGTGTATCTTACGATACCTCAAAGGCACCATCACATTTAGACTTCCAATCACCGACAACGACTAGGCCGGCAAATCTCAAGACAGACGATAAACAAGTGGATTTTGCACATAATTTGGCAACATCCTCGTATCATGGATACTTCAAAACCAAAAAACGGTGGCTCCACCGAAATAGAGGACCATGCGCTAGCTACTCCCACCACCGATGTTATTTGGCTTTGACGATTACTTCAAGAATGCAACATCTCCACTGAATCCAACACCAATGCACAGTGACAACACATCAACCCCCATCTCTATAGCACTTAATCTCATCTTCCATGCTCGCACGAAGTACATTGAAATCTAACGTCATTCATTTTTGATAACATAAAATTGGGTGTCACTCAAATCTCACATATCAGCTCAACATATCAAATAGCCGACATCTTTAAAAAGAGTCATACTGCAGACCAATTTCAAAACTTCTGACACAAGCTTACCATCACTCGACCGAACGATGAGCTTGAGTCATAACAGCCTAAGACACTCATCCACATTTGATTCCCTCTCCACTACTTCCTGCCATCCATGATCGCACATGGGACCACCTCTACCACTACAATAACATTCTTCCTGCTTCTTTATATTACCACTACTTAGCTAAAAAGCTATAGCCGAATTCTTACCTTATGTTTTCACTGTTTTATAGTTTAATGAAATTGAAGTTGCAGTAGATTCTGTTGCTCTTTCAGAGGAAAGATCAGGATGACATGTCAAGTTCCTAGGAATCATCTTAATAATAGGAGGAGCCGGCTTTATACTCAGATGTTTATAAATGAAGGTTATTCATATGTATTTGGAGTTTACGTGATGTCAGCTTCTATTAATAGCTATAGGTAAACATTGTTCAAGTTGAAGCTTTTAAAAAGCGTAACTTTACTATCGTTGAAATATTTTTTTTTNAGGAGGAAGGGGATGATGAATAGTGGCAGTTGACTGGTCAAAATTGCGGTTAAAGGTGTTTTTCGTGAGCTCGCCGTCGGCAGGGTTGATGGCACCATCGGTGTGCTCAATTGGAATTTAAGTCCTAAGTCTCGGAAAAATCTCGTCGTCAGCGGTGTCTAGGGCGTCGTCGGCAGGCTCTATTGATTTTGTCCAAATTTCGGATTTTTGCGATTTTGATCAATTCCAAGCATAAACGACATCCGTTCCTTCATCCTCCAGTCCAGATGATCGAAGAAATTGGAGATATTATTAATCACATTCATGATATTTTGTACCTCCTTTTCCAATTTCTTGATTCGGTGCAGGAACACCAAGACTTATCAAAGACTAAGGGTTGAACTGACATTGAATTCTGAGACGTTTGATCTACTATAATGGCTATGCCATTCTTTCCTTCAAAAACTGGGAATCTTTCAGTTGGGTCCAAAGGCTTCCAAGGATAGAAGTACCTTTTCCCAATTTTTATAGGACACTTGGAACTGACTGCAAAGTGAGAAAATTGTGGAGGGGTGTCCAAGCCCATAAGTTGATCCATGAATAATCAGACCCAAAACCGACTTCACAATTATAGATCCAATGTCGATCGACAGTCCCCTTTGGATGCAATAATTCAAAATGGTTAGAAACTTTACCGATCTTCATTGTCGGTAACAGTTTTGCAGAAATAAAAAAGTGCAAATATTTCAAAACGGGATTCAGAAGTGTTGCAGAAAAACTAACATACCCGTTTTCTCTTGTTTACCAGTCGTCAGTTTCGTCCGTTAAATATTGGTAAATCTCATTCATCTGGTTTCTCGTTGGGACGAAATTGGAATAGTGGCAAATAGGAACATTCTCTATCATATATAATTTGTTGATCCGTGCAGGAGTGAAAGTGACCCATCTTCCTCGCACATAAACAACTTCTTGGTTGATTCCATGTAAATTTCCATAAAATTCTTTTACCACTGGAACCACCACGGTGGTAGTAGTGTAGCACAACACTTCCCATCTTCGCTGCACTATCATTTCTTCAATATCCGTTGTGGGATTATTCAATCCGCGATTCACGAATCCTCGTTGTTTGATTAATCTTTTCTTCGTCAGCAACTTGTTAAAGATTTGTTGCGCTTCCACAATAATAAACTTTCGCTAATTGAAAACTCATTCTGGGATTATCAGGGGAATTGGATGCCATAGGAATGAAATTGGTAGAGTTTCACTTCATTTTTGGAGAGAAAATATGAACTAGAATTCGAATTTTTGAGTTTAAAAAGACTATTTCCACCCAAAAACCGCTAAAACCCGCCATTTGAACCAGCATAACCATCCATTCACCAGTCTCACCGTCGGCAGAGTCGATGACGTCGTTGGAGAGCTTCTGTATTAATTTTTTCTGGACTCTCAAGAAAAACCCGCCGTCAGCGGCGTCGAGGGCGCCGTCGGCACCCAAGGCAAAATTTTCACAGTTTCGCTCTGGCCCGAATGCGTTGCAATTTTTCTTCATGGATCCAATTTTTAAGATGTTTCAAGGGTAAATAACAGTAGTAGAGATTAATACTACCATAAAATAACGATAATATTAAATAAAAACTACTATAATTGCGAATAAAGTAAAGATAAATATGGTTTGTCTCCCATAAAGCGCTTGGTTTAACGTCGTCAGCCCGACCTATTCAGGTGTTATTCAGGTTGACCCCATAAGTCAAATAACAACTACTATAATTGTGAATAAAGTAAAAATAAAGGTTGCCTCCCATAAAGTGCTTGGTTTAACGTCGTCAGCCCGACCTATTCAGGTGTTATTCAGGTCGACCTCCCATAAAGCGCTGGTTTTAACTTCATCAGCTCGACCTGTTCAAGTAACTATGGGTTGCCTCCCATAAAGTCCTATGGGTTGCCTCCCATAAAGCGTTTGGTTTAACGTCGTCAGCCCGACCTATTCAGGTATTATTTAGGTTGACCTGATCATTAAAACCTCCTTTAAAATTTGGTCTTTTACCCTCATAATATGGTTTTAATCTATGTCCATTTACTTTAAATGTATTTCCGATCTTCTGATCTTCAATTTCAATAGCTCCGTAAGTATAAACTTGAGTCACGGTAAAGGGCCCTAACCAACGAGACTTCAATTTCCCAGGAAATAGCTTCAACCTAGTGTTGTAAAGTAAAACTTCTTGTCCTGGTTCAAAGTTCTTTTGGTTAATCTTCCAATCATGCCATAACTTTATTTTTTCTTTAAAAATTTTATCATTATCATACGACTCATTTCTTAATTATTCCAATTAATTTAAGTGTAACAATCTCTTCTTATGTTGTTATAATAAGACTCATTTCTTAATTCTTCCAATTCATTTAACATCTTTCAAATTATAATTGAATTCCTTAATCACCCAATATGCTTTATGCTCCAATTCTACTAGTAAGTGACAAGTCTTTCCAAAAACCAATCTGTAAGGAGTCATTCCAATAAGAGTTTTATAAGCAGTCCTGTAAGCCTATAATACAGTATCCAATCTAGTGGACTAATCTATTCTACTAGGGTTGAGTCTTCTCAAGTATTTGTTTAATCTCTCTATTAGAAACTTCAGCTAACCCACTAGTTTGAGTGTGAAAGTCCTGTAAGCCCATAATGCAGTATCCAATCTAGTGGACCAATCTATTCTACTAGAGTTTATAATCTTCCAGTATTTGTTTAATCTCTCTATTAGAAACTTCAGCTAACCCACTGGTTTGAGGATGATAGGCAGTAGAGATTCTTTGAATAATATTAATTTTTTCTGCTATCTCTGAATATATTTATTCCTAAAATGGGATCCTCCGTCAGTGATAATCATTCTAGGCATTTTGTATCTAGTGAAAATATCTGAATGTATTTATTTTTAAAATGGGATCCTCCATCAGTGATAATCATTCTAGGCATTCCGCATCTAGTGAAAATATTTTTCATCAAAAATCTTGAAACACTTTTAGCATCACAACGAGGTAAAGCTTGTGCTTCAATCCAATTAGAAATGTAGTCCATTGCAATTAATATATATAAGTTCCCAAATGAAGGAATAAACGATCATCTAATCCCTAAACATCAAAGATCTCAACTTCTAACATGAAATTCAGAGGCATTTCATTTCAATCCCCAAACGTCAAAGATCTCAACTTCTAACATGAAATTTAAAGGCATTTCATTTCTTCTATATATATTGCCTACTCGTTGACATCGATCATAAGTTTTTATGTATTTATAAACATCTCTAAAAATGATAAATAGAATCCAGCTTGTAAAATTTTATAAGTAGTTTTATCAATCCCAAAATGTCCTCCAAATTTATCACAAGTCTTTATATATCTATAAACATCTCTAAATATAGTAGGCCAATAAAATCCAGCTTTTTCACAAGTTTTTATGTATCTATAAACATATCTAAAGATAGTAGGCCAATAAAATCCAACTTGTAAAATTTATTAAATCGATCACAAGTTTTTATATATCTATAAACATCTCTAAATATAGTAGACCAATAAAATCTAGCTTGTAAAATTTTATAAATAGTTTTATCAAATTCTCACATCTCTAAAGATAGTAGGCCGATAAAATCTAGCTTGTAAAATTTTATAAGCAGTTTTATCAATCCCAAAATATGATGGTAGGCCAACAAAATCCAGCTTGTAAAATTTTATAAGCAGTTTTATCAATCCCAAAATGTCTAGTAGGCCAATAAAATCCAGCTTGTAAAATTTTATAAGCAGCTTTATCAATCCCAAAATGTCCTTTAGGCCAATAGAATCCAGCTTGTAAAATTTTATAAGCAGTTTTATCAGTTTCAAAATGTCCTAAAAATTCAGAATCATGACATTTCTGAATGATCAGCTCAGTTTCTTCATAAGGTACACATCTCCTAATAATAAGATCCTTACATTGTTTATATAAATAAGTCTCATCCAAAAAATATGCTTTCGCATCATGAATGAATTTTCTTTGTTGTTGTAATGTCAGCATAGGTATCATTTACAATATAATTAACAATATTAGCATACCATGAAATTTTTCACTCATTAATATTATAAAGTTGTTCATCATGGAAAGTGTCTGTAATTTCATTTTCAGTGTCGGATAATTCTTGATTTTCTAATCTTGACAAATGAANCTTGGAGGCGGTGGATGAGATGGAAAATGCGATGGATGGGTTTGTGAGGTGGAGAAGACGGGAGATCTCGGCTTGGGTGGCGGAGGGGTTGGCGGGTGAAAGGGTGAGGCCGAGGGAGAGGAGGGCGAAGTATAGGATGGGAATGTCGGGGGTGGAGGGGCAGATGATGAAGGCAACTTGGCCGGGGGAGAGGGAGGCGTGGGCTTGGAGGGAGGAAGCGAGGGAGTCGACGCGGGAGAAGAAGGTTGGGAAGGAGAGGGAGGAGGAGGTGGTGGCGTCGATTAGTGCGGGGGTGGAGGGGAGTGGGGAGGGGAGGAGGGAGAGGGCGTAGGACGGGAAGGAGAGAGGAGAGGAAGGTGGAGGGAGGGGGATAGGAGGGCGGAGGCTGTGGAAGGTTTTGGTTTCAGAACAGAAGCCGCTGTGGGGATCGATGGAAGACATTGGCGGACGCGAAGGGAAGGGGAGGGAGGACTCGGATGGCACATGCATTGTATTATATTGAGCAGCTTGATGGGAGTGCAGGGTGGATTATTATTTATATTTAGAGATCTACATACCTAGCCCCCATTCTTGTATTATTTCATCAGTTCCCTAGAACTTTTAATTTTAATTTATGTCCAACGTTAAAATATAAGAATCGTATATACTTACGTTCGTGTCGCCCAAATTTTATGCATTTACATATCTACCATCTAAATTTTAATTTATACGTCACCTAAAGCGTTCGTCAATAAAAAATACTATTATTTGGNATTTACCCGTTCTCGCTGCTTTATCTTCCATGTTCCTTTCCCATCAGAGAGAAAGTTGATCACATCATTGAGTGGGCCTTCCATTGTATTAAAGGATTCATATTGGCACTGTAAGAGTCTGGGACTTCATAAAAAGTGTTGATGCGGGCGGCAGTAAATTCAACAGGGAATCCAAGCACTTGAACGATTCCGTCATCAAAATAAATCACATTGGCGTAGAATTCCTTCCCAATCATTGCATCAGCTTTATTGGTGGTGTAACAAAAGTTTTCCCACCTCCGCTCGACAATAACTCGTTCGATTTCTCCTCCCGGACTTTCAAAAACTCGATATTGTATGCAGTTCTTTCCTTTAAATATGGAAGTAAATTTTGTTTGAGCCATCGCATTGACGAAGCGAGACTCGTCAAACTCAATTCTTTTCTTTTATATTGGAGCCATTTTAATCTAATCAAATTATAGAAAAATTCCACAAATTACTTCAAATATGTAAATCATGGCTT
>JXCR01122646.1:129261-150211 GCA_002079205.1 Phalaenopsis hybrid cultivar | reverse complement strand
GGTTTCTCCTAGTTAGGTGAAACTATAATAGGGGCTTTGATTAATTTTTTCTTTAATAACTCAAAGGCATTTAAACAACTTTCAGTAAATTCAAATTCTTGTCCTTTTCTAAAGGTTGGCATAGAAGTTTAGTAATTTTTGAAAAATCTTTAATAAAACGCATGTAAAATCCAACATGTCCAAGAAAACTCCTAACCTCTCTTACATTAGTAGGAGGTGTTAGTTTAGATATAACTTGAATTTTTGCAGGGTCTGCTTCCATACCATCTTCCAAAATTTTATGCCCTAACACAATTCCTCCTCCAACCATAAATTGACATTTCTCCCAATTCAGAACCAAATTAGTTCTTTCGTATAACTCCAAAAATTTTTCAAGGTAATTTAAGCTTGCGTCAAATGATATTCCAAATACAGAGAAATCATCCATTAATACTTCCAATCCATCATCAATTAACTTACTAAATATGGACATCATACATCTCTGGAATGTTGTAGGTGCATTACATAATCCGAAAGGCATTCTTCAAAAAGCAAAAGTTCCAAAAAGACTAGTAAATGTTGTCTTTTCTTGATCCTCAGGAGCAATAAGAATTTGATGTTAACTGGTATATCCATCTAAAAAGCAAAAAAATTTGTGCCCAACAAGTTTATCCACTATTTGATCTAAAAAAGGTAAAGGGAAGTGATCTTTCCTGGTGGCAGTGTTTCTTTTTCTATAATCAATGCAAATACGCCACCCAGTAACTTGTCTGATAGGTATTAATTCATTATTCTCTTGTGCTTCAGTAGTCTATATCAATGCAAATACGCCACCCAGTAACTTGTCTGATATGTATTAATTCATTATTTTCTTTTGCTTCATCAATGCAAATACGCCAAAAGGGAAGTGATCTTTCCTGGTGTCAGTGTTTAATTTTCTATAATCAATGCAAATACACCACCAAGGGAAGCGATCTTTCCTGGTGGCAGTGTTTAATTTTCTATAATCAATGCAAATACGCCACCCAGTAACTTGTTTGATAGGTATTAGTTCATTATTTTCTTTTGTTTCAACAGTCACTCCTCCTTTCTTAGGAACATAATAAATTGGACTTATCCACCACTATCTAAAATAGGATATATAATTCTAGTGTCTAACCATTTCAAAATTTCCTTCTTAACTACTTTTTTCATCATCGGATTAAATCTCTTTTGTGGATCAACTCTTGGTTTGTACTGTTCATCTAATATAATTCTGGGCATACAGATTGAAGGAATGATTCCTTTAATATCATCTAAGGTCCAGCCAAAAGCTTTCTTATATCTTTTTAATGTATCTAACAGTTTTTGCTCTTGCAGATCATTTAATTTTGAAGATATAATAACAGGTAGTGTAGATGAGTCTCCTAAAAACACATACTTCAAGTGACTAGGCAATATTTTCATCTCAAGTTTAGGTGGTTTTATAATCGATGGAAATAGATTTTTATCGTCATTTTTTGTAATATCCAACATCTCAAATCTTTCTTGAACATAATCTAATTTTTTGTTTCCTAATTCATCCAAAATAACTTTATCATTCTTTTCAGATTGTTCCTTCTTTACCAATTATTCTTCTTCTTCAAAATGCTTTTTGTCTTCAAAATGTTCTTTAAAATGTTCTTTCAATAGATGTTCACTAATTTCCATGCAAAAACATTCATTATCTCTTTCAACAGTATGTATTTCATAGATTTCGCAATGTTAAAAGTCACTTCTTGATCATTAACTCTCATAGTTAATTATATTTCGTAGATTTTGCAATGTTAAAAGTCACTTCTTGATCATTAACTCTCATAGTTAATTCTCCTTTTTGAGCATCTATCATAGATTTTCCAGTAGCTAAAAATGGTCTCCCTAAAATGATACATATTTCCTTATCTTACTCCATATCTAAAACAATGAAATCCGCAGGAAAGATAAATTTATCCACTTTTACTAACACATCTTCTATAACTACCTTAGGATATGTAAATGAATGATCCGCTAACTTTAGAGTTACAGAAGTAGGTGAGAACTCTCCTAATCCTAATCTTTTGAAAATTGATAGAGGCATAAGATTAATGCTAGCTCTGAAATAACATAAAGCTCTTCCATAAAATTTTTCACCGATAGCATACGGTATAGTGAAACTGCCAGGATCTTTTAATTTTTCAGGAAGCTTTTTCTGAATAATTGCACTACACTCTTCGCTAAGTGCAACAATTTCATTATCTATGAACTTTGTTCAGAATATCTTTCATAAATTTCACATAATTGGGCATTTGCTCTAAAGCTTCTACGAAGATTAATTGCACTACACTCTTCGCTAAGTGCAACAGCCTCATTATCAATGAACTTCCTTTTCTTGTTCAAATTGCACTGCACTCTTCGCTAAGTGCAACAGTTTTGTTATCCGTGAACTTCCTTTTCTTGTTCAGTATATCTTTCATAAATTTCACATAATTGGGCATCTACTCTAAAGCTTCTACGAAGGGAATATTTACTGTTAACTTCTTAAAAATTTCTAAAAACTTGGAAAATTGTTTATTCTGTTTGTGTTGCTTCAATATTTGAAGAAACGGTGGTGGAGGTTTCTCATTATGAATTTCTAAAAATTTGGAAAATTGTTTATTCTGTTTGTGTTGCTTCAATCTTTGAGGAAATGATGGTAGAGGTTTTTCCACAGTAATTTTCATTGGTGTAAAAGGATACTCTAAGTCCGGGTACTCATGATCCTTTTCTTTTTCACTCTTTTTTGTTTCTATTCCTTTTGCACCCTTGTTTCCAATTCTTTTCCACTTCGTAATTGTATCGCTTTAATTTGTTCTTTTCCTTGATCTTTAGGTTTTGGTTCCACAGCACTCGAAAAAGTTCCTAATGTTTGGTTACTAAGCGCAATAGCGATTTGCCCTAATTGGTTTTCAATATTCTTAATAGCAGTTCCTTCATGTTGTAATTTATTTCCTTGAATCCGTAATTGATTTTCTTGATTCTGTAATTGTTGACCCATGTTTAATATCAACTCTTCCATAGACATCTTCTTCTCCTTAATTTGAGTATTACTATTAAATACTGGAGGATAAGAAGGTCTATAGTTAACATTTCCCTGGTTGGATGAATTTCCTAATGGGTTCATTGGGTTGTTCGAGGATAAGAAGGTCTATAGTTAACATTTCCTTGGTTGGATGAATTTCCTAATGAGTTCACTGAGTTGTTTGCCCATTGTTGATTTGTAGAAGAATTGTTATTCCAATTAAAATTTGGATGATTCTTCCAACCTGGGTTATAATAGTTCGAATATGGGTTGTTGGGTCTATTAATAGCATTTAAGGTCTCATATGAAGGTTGAACATCCACAAATTGCCTAGATGAATTTTCTTCCATCATAGGAGGTGTTGAAGAATAATGCATCCCATAATGATCTAATTTCCTTANCTAAGAAGATCTTTAAATCTCTCCCAAGCTTCATATATTGACTCTCCATCAATCTGACAGAATGATGTTATGCTCTTTAAATCTCTCCCAAGCTTCATATATTGACTCTCCATCAATCTGACAGAACTATGTTATGTCATTTCTAAGTTTAGCAGTTTTGGATGGAAGAAGAAATTTCTGTGAAAGTTCTCCCCAAGTTCTAATAGATCTAGGTGCTAATGAATTTAACCATCTAGTAGAAGAGTCTCCCCAAGTTCTAATAGATCCAGGTGCTAATGTTTAACCACATCTTAGCCTTATCCCTCAGTGAAAAAGGAAAAAGTCTAAGTCTAACAATATCGTTTGAGACTCTGTCATATTTAAAAGTAGCACACAGTTCTAAAAACTAGCGAGGTGTAAGTTAGGATCTTCATTTGGTGTACCTCCAAATTGATTGTTTTGTATCGTCTAAGTTTAACAACATCGTTTGAGACTCTATCATATTTAAAAGTAGCACATAGTTCTAAAGGAGGTGTAAGTTTGGATCTTCATTTGGTGTACCTCCAAATTGATTGTTTTGTACCATTTGGAAAACTATACTGCTGTATAATTTGCATAATCTCTTAGGGGTTTAGGTTGGTGTTCATTCTCTATTCCTTGATTGTTCAGGTTATTTTCCATTGTATCAGAATTTCTAGGTTCTCTTCTTAATTTTCAAATCCTTCTAACAGTGCGTTCTAATTCTGAGTCGTAGGGTATAAGATTTGTGTCGAAATTTACGCATACAATTTGAAATCAGTACTCAGTAATATAATTAACTAAATATAAATATAAAAATAAGTTGAAATTTAAGTAAAAATTTTCTAATAATCCTAATTTGTCAGTTTCTCTGATCATAATTTTACTCACTCACTCCCCGGCAACGGCGCTAAAAACTTGACAGCGACTTTATATATGCAATAAAATATAAGATAAATATGGACGTATTGAATTCAGCAACTGCACCAAAAACTTAATAGCAGTTATAGAGTCGATAAAGATGTATGTATAAAAATATTCAATAATTGTAAAGTCACACTTATCAACGCAAGTATACGTATCACTCAAGTAATATAGGGCTCTAATAGAGTGTAAAGTCACACTTACCGCAAGTATACGTATCGCTCAAGTAATATAGAGCTCTAATGGAGTCCTAGATATCGATCCCATGGGAAGTAGTTTAGAATTACAGACTGAGACCTTAGAAAAGAAATACTTTAATCACAATAACGACGTTCAATTTGGCTTATTGTCACTAATAGGCAATTGAAATAAATAGATAATTTTAATAACTAATAAATAATTAATGATAACACTAATAGGCAATTGAAATAAATAGATAATTTTAATAACTAAAAATAACTAATGATATAAAGTAATAGACAATTGAAATAAATAGGTAATTTTAATAACTATTAAATAACTAATGATACTAATGAAGGTTTAACTTTAATCACAACAACGACGTTCAATTTGCTTATCTATCACTAATAGATACAACGACGTTCAATTTGTTTATCTGTCACTAATAGGCAATTGAAATAAATGGATAATTTTACTAACTAATAAATAACTAATGATATAAGTTAGGGTTAAAATAGACAATTGAAATAAATATGTAATTTTCTTAATAACTCATAAATAACTAATTATGCTAATGAGGGTTTATGTGATATTCAATATATAAGAAAACATCATTCTCCTTGTCAAGAAATTATAGTGAATGGATATAATGAATTAGTTCAATTTATATTGTGTCAAATAGGAGCATACCTATTTTTTACCCTTTGGTCCCGGCATAAAGAACATTGACTAATCTTATGCTTGTTTACTAAATCTGCGGCTAAGATGGGAGGATACCGACTCTCACTTCAGAGCTCCCACGTTCCCCTCTTCTAAGGGCTAACATCTACACTTCAGCACTAAACGATAGGACTAAATTGACCCAACCGATAGGACCGAATTGAGGATTTTAGTCTGTCACTCTAAAATCTCCAATTCTATGCCCTGATTAGGACCGAATTAGGGATTTTAGTCTGTCACTCTAAAATCTCCAATTCTACGCCCGATAATAAGATTTCCCTATTTATTTGCACCCAACTTCCAAAGGCTTTGGCCTCCTTGAATCTTGGATGTAATCTTCATTTTAGTTGTAAAACTCAACATATTTTAACAAATCAATTGACCAGATTAAAAGTAAATTAAGATCGAAGTGAAAAGATCATCACAATTTCTTAAACATTTTCATGGCTTCGCCAATTCAAATCACCATTTCACAAATCTCAAAATAAGGAGAAAGACAGAGAAAATTTNTTGCCTAAGCATCCCTTCAAAATTTGGCCTTATCCAAAGCTTGAGTAGGCATAACCGTCGATCTTGCCGTCGACGGCGTTTAGGGCGCCGTCGGCGGGCTTCTGAAGAAATTTGTCTTGTAGTCGCAGGAAAAACTCGCTGTCAGCAGGGTCGAGGGCGCCGTCGGCGGCCTAGTTTAAATCTTCACATTTTGGTCCTTTTAGCTCCAAATTTGTTCTTGTTGTATCTTTTTGCTCCAATGACCCTAATTCATCATTCCTGCAACAAAACATCAAAAGTACCTTTCTTTAAAGTGCAATATCATTAAAAACAGTATATAATAGGTATGAAAATCTCAACATATTTTTCTTTGGTCATCTCCCGCTAGGAATCCGGTAGAAAGTCACATAGGGAATTTGTTCCAACAGCTTCATTGCATAGCAGTGATATTCTGCTAATCTTGGTTTCAGGATTTTGTATTGTCCGGCGATTTTCTAGATGACGAGTTGTGAGTCACCATAGATGACAATGTTTGTTATATATATCGAGATTACTAAGTCCAATCCAGTGATTAGAGCTTCATATTCTTCTTCATTGTTGGTGCATGGCTCTGTTAAGCGGTATGAGAATCTCTACATACCCTTATCTAGCGTGATAAAGTTCAAACTGATCCCTGCTTTGCCTGGTATGACTATGCCTGATCCTTTATCTTTTCTGGCTGATGAAGCACCGTTGAAGTACATTTCCCAGCATTGTACACTAGAGAATTCCATTTGTAGTATCTGCTCATCTGGTAGTTCTTTGTTGAGAGGGGACCCAGCTGGAAGTGGGTGTGCAGTGAGAAAGTCTACTAGAATTTGTCCCTTGATAGCACGGAGGGGAACAAAGGTTATATCAAATTACAATAAGATCATTGACCATCTTGCTAGATGTCCGGAGAGCGTTGGTTGGGTCATCAAATATTACAACGGATTAACTTTTGAAATTAAGGTAATCCTATGAGAGAGCATGTAATGTATAAGTTTTTTGGCGGTGAAAATTAACGTCAGACAATGCTTCTCAATAGACGGATGCCTTTTCTCCATCGGTATTAGGTGGTGGCACACGTAGTTGAGTGCGTTTTCCTTACCCTCATCATTGACTTGAGCTAAGAGGGCTCCAAGAGAGTCGTCTAAGGCCGCGATATAAAGTATCAAAGGTCCCCTGGGATAGGGGCTGCCAAGACAAGAGGTGTCATTAAATATTGCTTAACGTCCTCAAATGCCCGCTGGCATTTCTCTTCCTAAATGAATTTGGCATTTTTTTTAATTAATGTCGAGAAGGGCTGACACCTACTTGAGAGATTAGAAATAAAGCGTCTCAGATATGCCAACTTCCCTTGTAAGGAATGTAGTTGTTTCAAAGTTTTAGGAGGAGGCATTTCCAGGAAAGCTTTAGTCCTATCTGGGTCGATCTCGATTCCCCAATGATGGACAATGAATCCTAGAAACTTCGCAAAGGTAAAGCCAAAGGCGCACTTTAAGGGATTCATTTTAAGGTCGTATCGTCGTATCCATTCAAACACAATGCTCAAATCGTAAAAATGGTCTATTTTTTGTTTGCTTTTGGTGACCAAATCATCCACATAACATTCTACTTGGTTGTGAATAAGGTCATCAAAAATCTTCATCATTGCACGTTGATATGTTGCTCCAGCATTCTTTAGGCTGAACGACATCACTGTGTAACAGAAAATTCCAATCAGTGTTCTGAAGGCTGTAATCCAAAAACTTGATAGCGACTTTATATATGCTTAAAAATACAAGTATTTGATATTGCTGCTAAAGNATATGTAACTTTAATAACTCTTAAATAACTAATTATACTAATAAAGTTTTTAATGTGATAATCAATATATAAAAAAAACATCATTCTCCTTGTCATGAAATTATAGTGAGTGGATAAAGTGAATCAGTTCAAATTGAAGCATCCTTCTCCTTGTCAAGAAATTAAAGTGAATGGATAAAGTGAATTAGTTCAAATTGATTGTGCCAAATAGAAGCATACCTATTCTTTACCCTTTGGTCCAGGCATAAAGAACATTGACTGATGCTATGCTTGGTTACTGATTCTGCGGCTAGGCTGGGAGGATACCGGCTCTCACTTCGGAGCTCACACGTTCCCCTGCTAAATTGGAGCATACTTATTCTTTACCCTTTGGTCCAGGCATAAAGAACATTGACTAATCCTACGCTTTTTTACTGAATCTGTGGCTAGGCTGGGAGGATACCGGCTACACTTTGGAGCTCCCACGTTCCCCTCACCTGAGGGCTAACATCTACACATCAACACCCAAACATAAAGAACATTGACTAATCCTACGCTTGTTTACTGAATCTGCGGCTAGGCTGGGAGAATACCGGCTCTTACTTTCGAGCTCCCACGTTCCCCTCGCCTGAGGGCTAACATCTACACTTCAACACCCAAACGATAGGATTGAATTGAGCTCCCACGTTCCCCTCGCCTGAGGGCTAACATCTACACTTCAGCACCCAAACGATATGACTTACCCTTTGGTCCAGACATAAAGAACATTGACTAATCCTATGCTTGGTTACTGATTCTGTAACTAGGCTGGGAGGATACCGACTCTCACTTTGGAGCTTTCACGTTCCCCTCACTGAATCTGTGGCTAGGCTGGGAGGATACCGGCTCTCACTTCGGAGCTCCCACGTTCCCCTCGCTTGAGGGCTAACATCTACACTTCAGCACCTACCTATTCTTTACCCTTTGGTACAGACATAAAGAACATTGACTAATCCTATGCTTGGTTACCGATGAGCATACCTATTCTTTACTCTTTGGTCAAGGCATAAAGAACATTGACTAATCCTATGCTTGTTTACTGAATTTGCGGCTAGGCTGGGAGGATACCAGCTCTCACTTTGGAGCTCCCACGTTCCCCTCACCTGAGTTCTTTACCCTTTGGTCCAGGCATAAAGAACATTGAGTAATCATATGCTTGTTTACTAAATCCGAATTCTTTACCCTTTGGTCCAGACATAAAGAACATTGACTAATCTTATGCTTGTTTGCTAAATTCGTATTTACCCTTTGGTCCAAGCATAAAGAACATTGACTAATCCTATGCTTGTTTATTGAATCTGCGATACCCTTTGGTCCAGACATAAAGAACATTGACTAATCCTATTCTTGTTTATTGAATCTGTGGTCCCTTTGGTCCTGGCATAAAGAACATTGACTAATCCTACGCTTGTTTACTGAATCTGCGGCTAATCTTTGGTCCAGGCATAAAGAACATTGACTAATCCTATGCTTGGTTACTGATTTTGCGGCTAGTGGTCCAGGCATAAAGAACATTGACTAATTCTATGCTTAGTTACTGATTCTGCGGCTAGGCTGAGGATACCGGCTCTCACTTCGGAGCTCCCACGTTCCCCTCGCCTGAGGGCTAACATCTACACTTTAACACCCAAACGATAAGACCGAAATGGGGATTTTAGTCTTTCACTCTAAAATCTCTAATTCTACGCCCAATAATTTTATTTCTCAATTTATTTACACCCAATGTCCAAGGGCTTTGACCTCCATGAATCTTGGATGTAATATTCATTTTAGTTGTAAAACTCAACATATTTTAACAAATCAATTGACCAGATTGAAAGTAAATTAAGATCGAAGTGAAAAGATCATCACAACTTCTTTAACATTTTCATGGCTCAAACAATTCAAATCACCATTTCACAAATTTCAAGACAAGGAGAAAGACAGAGAAAACTACTCAGAACACATGGGGAAGACACAACAAAACTCGGAATTCATATATAAAAGTGAAGTCATAGAAACTGCAACAAGTAAATAACACTTATCTCTAATTCCTCCTCAAGTAAACTCCTCGAAGTTCCTCTGCATCTCTTCCTTTCTTTACAACACACAGAATTCCTCTTCGAAGCGGCAAGGAGGATGAAATCTCTCACTTTCCCTCCACTCCTACAATCTCTCAAAGAATTCCTCACAATTAGACTCTCTAGTAAACTCTCTATACACTTCTGGAACCTCTCTAACCTCCAAGACCTCTTCAATTTTTGGCCAAAATCTTCTTTTAAAGTTGTGGATGAGTTTTCCCAAGAGTTTCCTAACTTCCCTAAAAAAATCATCCACAATCAATGCACCTTAGAAAGTAACTACCGATCTCGCCGTCGGCGGCCTCGAGGGCGCTGTCGGCAAGCTTCTAAATTATTAAATCTGGAGTCTCGGGAAATTCTAGCCGTCGACACCCTAGTTCAAATCTTCACATTTTGGTCCTTTTCGCTCCAAATTTGCTCCTTTTTGAATCTTTTTTCTCCAATGACCCTAATTCATCATTACTGCAACTAAACATCAAATATACCTTTCTTTAAAGTGCAATATCATCAAAAACTGTGTAAAATAGGTATGAAAATCTCAACATATTTTCCTTTGGTCAAAATCCCCCAAACTTAACTATTACTTGCCCTCAAGTAATTTTAGTACTATATAAAAGTTATGATCTATTGTAGTAAAGTTTTAATTCAGAAATACTATAATTTTGATTTAAATAAATACCATAGTGAGATTTTAAGAAAAAATTCAAGTAATTCAATTAACTCTGTAGCTACAAGATTATCTAGTCATCAAGTTTAAAAGTTCTAGTCTTCTATTCATTTCAAGAATGACTATATGTTGTAATATTAAGTCACTTAGAATATTCAAATGATAGGAACTTCATGAGAATACTACTAGTAAAAGATCTAATCCATAAATATAAGTTTAAGAATGTAATTAGGCTTTCCCTTTAGGTAGGTCCAGTGAAGCCAATTTTTGATTAGGCATATCCTCAAGCTTCTCCCCACTTTCATATTTTTTTCTTTCTTCTTTTTTTTTTCTTTTTCATTTGGATTGCTTTTATCCTATATATATTATCTTTTCTTTTTTTTTTTTTTTCTTTTTCATTTGAATTGCTTTCAATTCTATATATTTTTCTTTTCTTTTCAGCTTTTCTTTCTTTTCTATTTTTCATTTGGATTGCTTTCAATCCTATATATTTTTCTTTTCTTTTCAGGGTTTTTTTTCTTTTTCATTTGGATTGCTTTCAATCCTATATATTTTTCTTTTCTTTTCAAGGATTAATATTTTTTTCTTTTTCATTTGGATTGCTTTCAATCCTATATATTTTTCTTTTCTTTTCAGGGATTGCCTTTCTTTTTTGCTTTCAATCCTATATATTTTTCTTTTCTTTTCAGGGATTGTTTTCAATCCTTTCTTTTTTGATTTTCAAGTGAGGATTACTTTATCTGGATAGTCTTTAATGATTTTGAACATCACCTTTCTTTTCCTAAATTTGAAACTCAAAGCATTCCATTTCAAGTGAGGATTACTATATCTGGATAGCCTTTAATGATTTTGAACATCACCTTTCTTTCACGTGAGGATTACTATATCTGGATAGCCTTTAATGATTTTGAACTTCACTTTTCTTTCCCTAAAATATATATTTTTCTTTTCTTTTCAAGGATTGTTGTCAATCATTTCTTTTTCCTTTTTCAAGTGAATTTTTCTTTTCTTTTCAGTGATTGTTGTCAATCCTTTCTTTTTCTTTTTCAAGTGAAGATTATTATCTGGATAGCCTTTAATGATTTTGAACATCACCTTTCTTTCTCTAAATTTGAAACTCAAAGCATTCCTTTACCTTATATATATTTCATAGCTTTTACATCATTGAGTCCAAATCTTTTCTTCTCAAATGAATTTCCAGATTCTTAATGCTTCAAAATGTAGTTTCCTTTACTTTAAATAGTTAACTATAGTCTTATTTTCTTATACTAAATATCTTAATCTACAAAATTAATTTTCATTACAAAAATAATCCTTTAAATCTACCAAAATATTTAAATAGCTACAAAATATAGTTACCTGAATTAAATTCACTACATAAAATCATAGTAATATTTTTTAAAAATATTTAAATTGAGAACATCTAATAGTTAATATTTTTCTTCTCTCCCCCAAACTTAAATTTTTCAATATGGAATGATACATGTGGAAAGAAAAATTCTAAATATAAATCATACCTCAGTATTTTAGGCATTTTCCTCGTTATGAAATTTTTGCAGTCCTTCTCAAAATTTCTACTTCACCTGGTCTTAAACATTAGGAGCTCTCTACACATTAAAATCATTAGAGAATTTGTTGGGTAATGAAATTTTGAAATAAGTAAAAAACAAAACATTACACAAACACAATAATTAACTAACAAATCCACAATACTAAACAAAACACTTACAATTAAAATGCAAAATAAAAATCACATCAAATTACAATTTAACAAATTTCAACTACCACACCAAATAATTATAACAAAAATTAAAAACTATGCAATTACAGCATAACAATAAAAATGAAAGTACAAACTGACATTTGTTTCTATTACAAAAATTACAAAAATAAAAGTAAAAGTACAAGTACATCAACCACATTCAGACATCAAAATCCCATACTATATCTTTGTCTACTCGGTCAGCAAGTGGATTGGGCGGATACTGAGTACATCGGGTGCACTCAGGGAAAGTAACATCAGGCTCACCTCTGTAGTGTCGGGCCTGAGCTTCATAGTAAGCTATCTCAAAATTTGAATGCCTCTGAAAGTACTCACTATCATAATCATGTCGACGTTCTAAACCTCAAATTGTTTCATTTATTAACTCTATATTTTTTCGCTGCAAGGTCAATTCATTCATTAAATCAGTCAGGGTAGGGGAGTCAAGTCTATGCTCTTCCGCTGCAAGGTCAACTCATTCATCAAATCAGAGAGGGTAGGGGATTAGGTGGAAGGTCATAACTAGTAGAGGGGATATCTCTACTAGTAGAAGGTTCTTGACTTCTACTCCGAGGGGATATCTCTACTAGTAGAAGGTTCTTGACTTCTACTCTAAGTTCTCCATTTTTCATGGGATTCATATGTCTTCAAATTAACTTTAATAATGGGTTTCATAGGGTAAACCCATTCCTCATCATCTCTAGCTTTATTCCAGAAAGTTAGCAAAGTTCATAAATAAGGTCAGGATGTCCTAGACCTCCACTTGTTTCACTCCTTGCCATAATAAATATATTCTTAAAAATGATTCTCCCCACATTTATATTTCTGTTATTCTGAATACAAAAATTCAGAATAGCTCTATCTCTTGTTACCTAACTATGGTGATAGGTCGGTAACAGAGTAGAGGAAATAAAATAGTGCTACGCTTTAGATGTGACATTTAACATGGAAGCAGAAAAATTTACCCGTTCTCGTTGCTTTATCTTCCATGTTCCTTTGACATCAATGAGAAAGTTGATCACATCATTCAGTGGGCCTTCCATCATACTGAAGGTTTCATAGTGGCAGTTATAAGAGTTTGAGTCTTCGTAAAAGGAGTTAATGCGGGCGGCACTAAATTCAACAGAAAATCCCCGCACTTGAACGATTCCATCCTCAGTATAAAACACGTTGGCATAAAACTCTTTTACAATATTTGTAGCAGCCATATTGATGGTGTAATAGAAGTTTTTCCACCTCTGCTCGGTAATAACTCGTTCAATTTCTCCTCCCAAACTCTCAAAAACTCGATCTTATATACACTTCTTTCCCTCAAACACTAAAGTAAACCTCGATTGAGCCTTCGCATTGAGAAAGAGAGACTCATCAAACTCAAGTCACCTCTTTTAACGTGGAGACATTTCAATCTAATCACATTAATAGAAAAATTCCAAAATATACTTCAAATATGCAAATAATGGCTTCCAAGAGTGATTCTAAGTGTTGAAAACTAAATTCCATGAATTTCTTCCTAATATTTTCTTCACATTCTCAAATTTTTTGGCAATGTGGAAGAAATTCATGGTATAATAGTTTGGAGTGAAACTCTTACCAAGAGATGGTCAAATCCGGTGTCTAAATGCCTTGAAATTGCCACTAAATCCAAGATCTCTCAAGTCCTAGGTCAAAAATTGTGTTTTTCAGAGGAAGGGGATGATGAATAGCGGCAATTGACTGGTGAAATTCGCGGTTGAAGGTGTTTTTTGTGGATCTCACCGTCGACGGGGTCTTCGGCGCCATAAGCAAGCTCTATAGATCTAATATCCTAAGCCTTGGGAAAAGTTTGCCGTCGGCGGCGTCGAGGGTACCGTCAGCGGCGTCGAGGGCGCCGACGGCGGGTTCTATTGATTTGGCTCAATTTCTAAATTTTTACAATTTTGCTCAATTTCAAGCTTCAATGACATCCGTTCAATCATTATAGACATAATTTTTACTGATTAAATGATGTACTTATCACAAATAAACTTTCACAACACAAAACATCACAATTATATATAAATTCCAAGAGTTAAATTATATGTTACATAACACACCTAAGTAAGTATTTTCTCAACCTTAATACAACAATTCAACGTCGCAATCCAAGCCACAACACTCAAAATGCTGAAAACAAAACATCTTATGCTCAGTCTCAATTTTACAGAGATCTAAAAGCAATATTCTAAAGCAAAGCAAATGCAAAGTTCAAATCAAATTACATACACAGACAAACAGGTAGCAATATAAATCTACTATTCTTCAGATTCAGTGCTAGATTCTCCTCTGAGATCACACCTTGATTGCACATGAACAAGGAGGTTAGAAGTGTCAGTATGGAAATTCTTTAGTAGAATCCTCTTCTATCAATTTCATCCTTCTCATCAATCAATCAAACTATCTTCTATATGTCCAGAGTGAGATTTCTCTATCAATTTCAGCCTCCTCATCAGTCGTATCAAGCTATCTTCTAAATGTTCAGAGTGCTCGAAATGTTCCTTCATCCTCCAGTCTAGATGATAAAAGAAATCAGAGATATTATTAATTACATTCATGACATTTTGTACCTCCTTCTCCAATTTCTTTATTTTGCGCAGGATCAACAGAGTCTTGTCCGGAACTAAAGCTTGAATAGGCAGTGAATTCTAAGACGATTTATCTACCATAATAGTCATATCATTTTTATCTTCATTGGTTGGGAATCTCTCAGTTGGGTCCAAAGGCTTCCAAGGTAGAAGTACCTTTTCCCAATTTTCATAGGATACTTGGAACTGACTGAAAAGTAAGAAAATTGTGGAAGGGTGTCCAAGCCCAAAAGTTGATCCATGAACAATCAGGCCCAAAATAGACTTCACAATTATGGATCCAATATCGATAGGCAGTCCCATTTGGATGCAGTAATTCAGAATAGCACTTTCCATAGAAACTTTACCGATCCTCATCGTCAGTAACAATTTTATAGAAATGAATAAGTGCCAGTGTTTAGAAATAGGATTTAGAAGTGTTGCAGAAAAAAAAAACTAACATACCTGTTTTCTCTCATTTCCCAGACTTCAGTTTCGTCCGTTAAACATTGGTAAATTTCGTTCATCTGGGTTCTTGTCGAGACGAAGTTGGAATAATGGCAGACAGGAACGTTCTCGATCATATATAACTCATTGATCCTTGCAAGAGTAAAAGTTATCCATCTACCTGGCACATAGACAACTCCATAATTGATTTCATGCAAACTAGCATAAAATTCCTTCACTACAGGAACAACTTTGGCAGTTGTAGTGTAGCACAACACTTTCCATCTTTGCCGCACTCAATTCTCATTTCGGGGTCAGTAACTAAATTCTGATTCCCTCCTTTCAAGGTGGGTACCTAAATTCTGACTCGCTTTTCAAAATTGATACTTAAATTTCAATTCCAATCCCGAGGTAAGTACCTAAATTCTGATCCCCATCTTCCGATAATATTGAAATCAAAGTTAAAGTTTTCTAGCATCAAATTGAACTTGAATCTTCATCATGACTGTCATGGTCGTTTTCAGAATCCCTTTTCTTCCAATCCCCAACAAGACTTCTAATTCCTTAATTTTGATCAAATGTTCATTTGCTAACTCCCCAGCAAAAAAAATAGCACTCGAGTATACACTTTGTTCTAGGTTTGTTGACTTAGATGTCTGGGTTGGTTTTGTTGATCTCGTCGGTCAACGCCAATACACGCGGTGTGCTTTCCCAGCACACCACACCTATTGGCCATTTGTTGACCTCACTTTTGGTTGAGGTTTAGTTTTTCCCTTTTAGTAGCCTAAGGTCTAAATAGTTGACCTCACTTTTGGTTGAGGTTCAGTTTTTCCTCTTTAGTAGCCTAAGGTCTAGCCATATGACTTGACCTCACTTTTGGTTGAGGTTCAGTTTTTCCTCTTTAGTAGCCTAAGGTCTAGCCATAGTGACCTCATTTTTGGTTGAGGTTTAGTTTTTCCTCTTTAGTAGCCTAAGGTCTAGCCATAGGACCTCACTTTTGGTTGAGGTTTAGTTTTCCCTCTTTAGTAGCCTAAGGTCTAGCCATAGGACTTTTTTATTGACTATTCCTAGAAAACTAGAAAAGGAACCCTCACCTTTAGAAACTCTAAACTCTTCTGTGCCCAACTTGAAGTTCTATATACAAGTCCTAACCTCTAGCACTTAGTAGGTTGGCCCACTTTAGAGAAAGCTCAAGGGGAGTCCCCATAGGACTGCTTGGCCTTAAGGTTTACCCTGAGTGTTGGTCTGGAGCTAGTTCACTCACTTGCACTAACTTGCACCCACTTTCACTCACAACCCTAAAAACCAGATTTGTTGGCTTTGATCCCTTAATCTTTTGCGAAACTCATGTAGATGGTCCCCTAAACCAACTGACCCTAGGCTAGGCTTTAGCTAAGACCAGTAGATAAAGGACCCAAATAGGGATTTCAATGGTGCAAAGCTCATATTAGGTGGTTGAGACCCCAATTCTACCAAAATATCCAATTCGGCCTTTTGCTCTCAATTTCACCCAAATTACCTAACAGCCCTTGAAACCCTAAATTTGACAAAAATCCCCAAATTCATCCATGCAAAATACCCAAAGGTATTCAAAAATCATTTCAAAACATTTGAAACTACCCAAATTGCCCAAAATATCCCAAAAATATTGAAATTACCAAAATACACTCAAATTTGCCAAAATTACAAAAATACCCTTGGTAGCCCAAACTTTCCCAACACCTTAAAGATCATTCCAAATGTCCCCAAAACCAACTTGGACCCTTTAATTGAACCCAATTTGGTCAACTTGACCACTTTGACCAAAAAGCCCCAAATTGCCTTTAAAGGCTCAATTTCTAAAAATTCACTTCACATACCCATCAATTTGGCCCCAATCCTCCCCAATTTCAATTTTAAACTTAAATTAATCTTTCATATGATAAATTAAAACCAAATCCAAGCCTAATTAACCCATGCTTTGAGCTCAATTTTGATCTAAATTAAACTCTCAATTTTGACCCTATGACTTAATCTCACCTAATTGAAGCATATGATCCACGCAATTGCCCCAATTTGAATCCTAAATTCTTCCTTACAATCCTACACATCAAATTAGACCTTCAATTAATCTTGATCAAGCCTAAATTTTACTCAATTTCAACGCACATTCAAAATCCCCAAATTTGCCCCAAATGGGCTGTCTCTAAATTCCACAAAATTGAGTTCCCTAACCCCAAAACCGACACCTAATTTATGTTGAAAACAATTTATGACATTCCTCTAGACCATTTTGAACCATAAATTTGGACCTAACTCAACCTTAGCCTAACCTAAAATCAAGTGTAACCCAACACCCCCAAATTGACCAAATGCCCAAAATCCTCCAAATTGAACCTCCAAACCAATTTAAAATCATACCAAACATTTTCTATGCTCTTCATGAAAATTACCCAAACAAACTTTCTTAACCAATTGAGCTTAATAGCATGGCTAGCTCAACCCAATACCCACATCAAGCCATTTGACCCAAATAGAACCTTTCACCTAAATTGCCTTAATCAAACCGCATTGGTCAACCGTGGACCTCGACATCCACTAAGCTCCTCTTTTGCACCAGGATGAACCACCCTAAATCCAACCAAGTGAGCTATGGACCAATGGGTCCATAAATTAAAGGATTTCATCCCATTTTTGGCCTTAACCAAGAAATCTCCTCCATCATGAAAAACCATTAAGGGTTAATCATAATTAACCCTCTCCCTAGCATACCCGACCATCTGACCACCTGACCACCTCCCCTACTCTGGCCAGCTACCTTACTCATTGGAAAATACCAAAGCCATGAGACATCACCCCTAAATCAAACACCATTTTAACTCTAGAGGCCATCTCACCTTAACTGCTCTTTAGAGCACCTCAACACTCCACCTAAGTAACTCTTGGAACTCATCAATTGGACCTGAGCTCCACTATAAGTCCTTCTATTTAAACCATCTTCTCCATGCACAAAAAGAGGTGTTCTAAATCCTTGGGGAAACTCTGTGAAAATATAACCAGAGACTCTCTAAGCATTCCTCAACTTAAGCCAACCATTTTCCCCCTCTGATTCCCACTGTGAGAGCCCATATTTGAGTTCAAACTTTCAGCTTAGATTATGAAATCTCTCCACAGTCTATGCACACACCATCCTTAGAGAAGAGGAGTTGATTCCCCATCAAAGCCCCCTCTTAAACAACCTTTAGGATAGCTTTAGACCAACACCTAAAATCCAACTTTGTCCAAGTCATTCCTGGAAAATTCATGAGGGCATAGGACTTCATCTAGAGGTTTATTAGATTCAACCAAAGCTACCAAAACCATCTAATTGAGGCCTCCCCTCTCAAAAATAAGTATTTAGCTCTAAACCTAACTGAAGCTTATTTTAATTCTCCATGAGTAATGGCTTGATTTCATACGTGATTAACCATATAGAGGTGTACATCTTGAGTAGATGAAGTTTTAGAAACAAAACCCATGTGCTTTGGTTGAGTCTAAGAAAAAATATTAAGGTTTTAGTATGGACAGTTTACGAGTTAAGTCACTTGGGGATGATGAACAGATGTCGTCTGATCGGGCGAGTATCCAAAGGATGGAGGAGAACAAGCCGGACAGACACTTGATGTGTGAACGACGAACCACGTGGGATGTTTAAGTGGAAAGCCCAAAGAATGGGAGTGCGCCGCATTGTCTTTCGGAGCTGTCTATGATCCAGCCAGCACCGCATGGATAAGTATATAAATAGGGGTTTTATGAATTAAATTAAATGTTAGATCTTTAAAAATTCATATCTTTGCATAGAAAAATTAGAAAAATAAAAGAAAAATACCCTCTTGCTCAGTGAATAGAGGAGAATAATGTGGACCAAAAATATAAATTATTCGCCAAGAATATGATTTTTAATTAGTTAAATACCCTCTGTGGTATTTGAATTCTCCATGATTAAATATGGCTCACCATGGCTTGAAATTTCTATGGTTTATTCCTCATCACAGAGGGAAAGTTCTCTGGATTTTCCAAGGCCAGTAAGCATCTCTACGCTTGTAGCCCTAATTTTCAAGCTAGGGTGGCCATTTTGGCTTATTTTAATTATATAAATCAAAATATCATTTGAAAAATTATGAGGACAATTTTAGTAAGTTTTTTTGTGGTCAGAGAAGTCTAGGAAAAATAATATGATGTTTTGAATTATTTTGTACATTTCTATGTTTAATCAAATGTATACACCTTGTGTTGATTTATATAAATTATATACTTATCAAAAATTGACAAAATTAATTCCAAATTGTGCATAAAAATCATATTTACTTATTGTAAAAATTTTAAAATTATTTGGCTTGTTTTAAGCACTAAAATTGATTTTTAAAGAAACTTTGTCTTTTTGTACAAAATAATTGTAATAAATTAAATTAGCTTAGAAAAATCATGAAAAATAGTTTTGTGAGTTCCTTGTGATCATAGGTATTTATTAAAATAAAATCTTTTTTTATGAAAAATAGGTCATTTTTAAAGTGTATTTTGAATTAAAAATAATTAAAATAATCAAAAATTTAAAAAATAAAAAAATGGTTCAAATGTGTGCAAGTTTTCTCTGATAACTTAGAATTCATTAGGATTATTTTCCTAATTTTTCTAAGTTAAAAATAAATTTTAAAGCTTAAAAGTGAATTTTCCTTTTTGTCTCATTAAAATAATTATAATAAAAAAATTAAAATCATAAAAATACAAAATTTGATTCTCTAAGTTTTTTGAACTTAGGGAAGTCTAATAAAAATATAAAATAATTTTGGTAAGTAAAACATTATTTTCTATTTAATTAAATCATTGAAATTGATCCAAAATTAAATAATAATATTAATAATTTAATTCAAAAATTCATGAAATTTTGTCTAAGCGTTTCTCTAAGCATAGGAAACCTCTAATAATTTTATCATAAATAAAAAATTTATTTTGGATAGTTAAATAAATAAATTTTGAAAACCTTATTTCATGAATTTAAATAATTATTTAATTTAATTAAATTAAAAAAAACACATAATCTCCTCTGATGTTTTAATTATCTCATGGATATGCCACTCTGAATGCTCAAGTCATTTTAGTTGTGTTTAATGAGTTATGAGGTAAAGTATCCCAAGGGAAAAATAGTCATTTTAGATTTTGGTGCTTAATCAAAATTTAGGATTAACCAAGGGAAAATGAGAAATTTTGATCTTAATGAACATGTTTGGATGATTGAAATACAATGGGATTAAAAGGTTGAAACACACTCACCAAAGTCAGTTTTTTAAGCTGAAGCAATCTTCTATGGTATGCCCTATCAACCTGTGGTATGGGCGGTTGTCCTCACTTTTGGTTGAGGTCTAGAAATTTCTTTAGTAGCCTAGGTCTAGCCATAGGACTTTCATACTGACTAGTCTTAGAAAACTAGAAAAGGTACCCTCACCATTACAAACTCAAAACTCTTCTCTTTACTCAACTTGAAATTCTACATATTGGACCTAACCTCTAACACTTAGTAGGTAAGATCGTTATGGGGGAGCTCAAGAAGAGTTCCTATAGGGTTACTTGGCCTTTGGATTGACCCTGGGTGTTGATTTGGAGCTAAGGTACACCATACCCTCACCATACCCTCACAATACCTTGGCTAAATGACCAAATCACATCAATTGGACTTATAACCATGCCAATTGGCCCAAAGAAATGTTGTATTTGCTTCATAGGAATATTTTACATCAAATTTGACCATAAATTTGCATTGGTAAAACCTTTTGATCATCCAATTTGGTTTAAATCCAAAACCCCAAATTAGCCCCAATATTGGCTAACA
>JXCR01122646.1:4881-115042 GCA_002079205.1 Phalaenopsis hybrid cultivar | reverse complement strand
CCCCCCCCCCCCCCCCCCGCCCGCCAAACTTAAGTTCTTAAGCAATTTTAAAAATATTTTAGTACAAAATTTAGTAGGTGAAAAAAAAAACAATTGATGCATGAATTTAAAAACATACATGTAAAGGATTTCTGATTATGAAATTGGGCTCTAGCATATTGAAGGTATTAAATTTTAAAACATACATATAGACATTAAAGCATGAAATGAAACATAATATATTCTAAAGAATTTGCTGATAACTAAAAGAAGAAATAAAAAACTGAAAATAGTATAAATTTAGGAAAAATAAAGATCTACTGTTACTTTTACAATTTCAGTCCACATCACAACATAAAAGTCTTCACTACAACAGTCCCTAAATAAAATTACATCACAATACAATCACAAATAACAAATAGACATCAAAACAAACTAAACTAGACTCATAAAAATATCACTCTTCATCACCTTCCTCCTCCTCCTCCTCATCTTCTTCTTCTTCCTCATTTTCTTCATGAATAGGAGTATAAGGAGTGAAACTGGGCCAAGGAGGAAATTCCACATTGGCCTCACCCCTAAGATGTCTTACCATAGCATTCTCAAAATCTATATCATGTTGAACTCTTCTCTGCTGATATTCATCATCATAAGCAATGCTTGCTCCAAACTCTCCAGTCTGACTCTGAATATTAATAATGTACATTTTTTTGAATCATTAGTTGGTCCATAATGCTTTCCAGTGATGCAAAGCAAGAAGAAGATGCTCCTACAGTTGATGTAGAGGGTCTATCCCTTCTATTACCTATACATTCAACAAATGATTTCACTCTCTGAATCATATGCCTCCCAATAGGATTTTGTGATTGTAATCTTTCTTCATTTCTATGAGAATCTACTCTTGATTGCACACATAAAGTGAAAATCAGGGAAAAATATCCTAAACCACTAGTTGTAGAACTTCCAACTATACTTCTAACATGATGAACTATGAGTGCACCAACATTTATTGCTTTCATGTTCTGAATGCAATAATTTAGCACCGCTCTTTCATTTGTAACATCAACAAGATGTTTCATTGGTAATAACTTAGTAGAAATAAATTGTTGCCATATCTTTCACTAACTCGTCAACATAGAAGCAGAGAACTTAACTATCTTGTTATTCTTATTCTTCCATTCTCCTTTTCCATCAGTAAAAAAGGAAATCACTTCATCCAGTGATGAATCAGTTATCACGAATGGAGCGTACTCATCATGATATAAATTTCTTAGCCCATAAAAAAGTATTAATCTGACCAGAAGTGAATTCTAATTGCTTACCTTTAGCTAAGATGTGATCATCAACAGTGAACCTCAAGTAAGCATAGAACTCCCGAATCATGGGGACAATTGCTACTACAGTGAAGTAGCTGAATCTTTCCCAATTTCTGGCGAGGATTAACCTTTTGATCTCACCACCCAGGTTTGTAAATGCCTGTTATTTGATCAATCTTCTAGCCTCCATTTGAGTATTATAACTATGTTGGGACTTAAACTTAATGAATCTTCTTGAATCAAAATCCTGAGATGACCTTTCTTTCTTCACTCGGGGAGCCATTGGAAAATCTATGTAAATCCAAATAAATTTCACATAAATTACTAAATAAAAAATCTAACTCCTCAAGCAAGATTATTTGGTAAGAAACTTTTCACCATGAGTTTTCTTCAAGCTTTTTCATAAAAAATCCCAAATTTTGGATCTTCAACAATGAAGGAAAAATCTATGGTGAAAATAAAAAATTTCTAAATTAAAGTGAAGCTCTTACCAAGAGAAGATGAAATCTATGATTTTTACCCACCAAAATCTTCTCTATAGCCCTGAATGTAAAGCCCTAGGTCAAGCAGTGAAAATGGAGCTTGTCCGTGCGATTTTTCAAATTCTTAGGCAATCAGGCATGTTCAGGTATTTGGTGTATCATGCACCAACGCTCTGTAAAACGACGGATCATGCGCCAGAGCATAAATTCACCAGGTTTTAGTTTTTATGGAAATCTGCTCCATACCGCTTTACATTAACCTCTAATGAACTCAAATGAACGTTTCTAAATATAGATAAACATTATTATAACAACAAAATTTCAAAAACAATACAAAACTCACTTTTTTGTATAAAATTTGTGCTATTACAAACTAACATTTATCAAGCCAACAAATATTTATTTCAGTGTTTTAAAGCAAGCCAAACATCCTAACACTAAAATCTAAACATCTAAATACAAAGCATAAACATACATAAAGTACAACAACAGTAGTAAATGTAATATAATACAACAAAGTAACTAAAACAAACAATACTTAAAAAAATGTTTCGTGCATAAACTAAATTCAAACATCTTCTTCACTCTGTCCTCCTGGATATCTCTCATAGATTGGTAGTGCACATACACGTTGTTGAAGGATCAGTAAGGAAACTCATCAGTCGAATCCTATCCAATTCAAGTATGTTTTTTGAACATACGTACCAAACCATCTTCAATACCACCAGTATGTTCAAAATGTTCTTTCAGTCTCCAATCCAGATGATCTAACATCTCAGAATTATTTTCTATTAATGCATTAGATTATGCACCCCTTTCTAATTCTTCTTAATGTTCTTCAATAGTGCATTCAAATTGAAGTATGGCTGAATAGGTGATGAATTCTGTGATTCCTGATCCATAAGTACATGCATATCATTTTTATCCCCCATTCCAATACAACTGCAATAGACTTCTAGATCCATCGACTTCCAAGGAAGAAACACTTTTTTGCAACTTTCATAAGGTACTTGTGATTAACTGCACAGTAGGAAAATAGTGAATGGATGTCCAAGCCCAGTTGCAGAAACATTCACAATCAAACCCAAAACCAATTTCACAATAATGGCTCCAATATCAATAGGTTTTCTGGTTTGAATACAATAATTTAAAATAGCGCTCTCCTTAGTAACCTTACGGAAGTGTCTACCTTAGAAGAACAATTTAACATTGATGACAAAAAAGTTACATTTCCAACATCTCTGGCCTCCCAATTTGTATCTTCATCTGTAAGGTACCGGTAGAGTTCATTCATATTGTCTCTCGTAGGGGTAAAATTCACATAATGGAAGATATGCACATTCTCAATCATAAACTTCTCGTTTATTCTTGAAGGAGTAAATTGAACAAACCTGCCTCACACATATATAATTCCTTGATTGATTCCATGTAGATTTGCATAGAATACTTTCAACACAAGGACGACTACTGCGATAGTAATGTAATAAAGCACTTCCCAACTTCTCTGCAAAATGATCTCTCCAACTCGAGTATTCGGTGTGTTGAATCCTCGCTTCACAATTCCCCTTTCTTTGATTAGCCTCTTCTTCACAAGAATACAATCATGCAACTTCTGCGCATCAAAATTGACAAACTTTCTCCAGTTAAAAATTCCAAATCTCACAGAATTTTTGGAGTGGGACGCCATTGGATTTGAAATCTAGTGGCTTTTCTCTCATTTTCCCTCTTAAAATAGACATACGAATCAGTTTTTGGGAGTTATAAGGAGAATAAACCACCAAAAACTGCAGTTTAAAATATTTTAAGTCATTTTTGTCGTCACGGCACATCATGAGCTAATCTGACGCATCATGCGCCAGTTCTAAAAACCGCACCACTTCAATTTCGATCCAATATATTCTAAATTTTTCCACATAACTAGGTAAATAAAAGTGTTTCTAAATATTTTCTTCAATACACGGACTATATAAATACATAATTATAAATATACATAAAATATTTCGAACAAAAATCGAAAAGCAAACTAAATAACAACACAAATGGGTTGCCTCCCACTAAGTACTTGGTTTAATGTTGTCAGCCAGACATTCCCAGTCTTTATTCTGGGTGACCCATTAGTATAGTCTCTTTAAAAGCTGGTCTTTCACCATCAAAGTATGGTTTCAATCCGTGCCCATTCTTTTTAAATATCCTTCCAGTCTTGGGATCTTCAATGTTAACTGTTCCATAGGAATAGACTTTTATAACTCTGAGTGGCCCTTCCGACCTAGACTTTAGTTTCCCAAGAAAAAAATTAAATCTTGTTTTAAGTAATAAAACTTCACATCCAGTTTCAGTTTTTCTTTTTAATATCTTACGATCATGCCATTCTTTCATTTTTCTATATTAATCCTCACATTATTGTAAGATTCATTTTTAATTTCTTCAAGCTCATTCAATTACAATAATCTTTTCTCACCAGCTTCTTTCAAATTAAAATCTAATTCCTCTATAGCCCAATAAGCTTTTTGTTCCATTTATACTGGCAAGTGACAAGTCTTCCCAAAATTTAATCTACGAGGGGACATACCTATAGGTGTCATATAAGCAGTCCTGTATGCCCATAATGTAGTATCTAATGCAGCAAACCAATCTATTTTACTAGGATTAACACTCTTTTCCAAAATTCTCTTAATTTCACGATTAGATACTTCTGCTAAACCACTAGTCTGGGGATGATAAGAAATTGTAATTTTATGCATTATATTATATTTTTTCGCCAATCTTGCAATTGTTGCTTTCTAAAATGAGATCCTCCATCGGTAATGATTACTCTCGGCATTCTATATCTTGTAAAAATATTTTTAATTAAAAATTTTGAAACACTCCAAGCATCACATTGAGGCAAAGCGATTACTACAATCCATTTCAAAACATAATCCACTCCAATCAATATATAAATATTTCTGAATGAAGGTATAAATGGTCCCATAAAATCTAATCCCCATTCATCAAAAATTTAACTTCCAAATTAAAATTTAGAGGCATTTCATTTTTTTCTGAAATATTACGCACTCTTTGACACCGATCGCATGTGTTTATGTGTATATTAACATCTATAAATAAAGTAAGCCAATAAATTTTAGATTGTAAACATTTATGAATAGTTCTTTCATTTTTAGAATGATCTCCAGATTCAAAATCATGACATTTTTGGATAATTTTTTGAATTTCTGTATAAGGCACACATCCTCTCATTACTAAATCTTTGCATTATTTATATAAGTAAGGGTCATCCCAAAAATAATTCTTTGCATCAGAAATGAATTTCTTTTCCTATTATTTTGTTAACTCTTAAGGTAAAATACCACTAACAATATAATTTACAATATCAGCATGACAGGTATTTCCCATCCTTTTACAACATAAAGTTGTTCATCAGGAAATGTTTCATTAGTTCTTTTTTCCAAATCAAGTATTTCTTACAATTTTAGCCTTGATAGATGATAAACAATTTGATTATCGGTCCATTTCCTATCGGCTATCACAAAATCAAACCATTTCATCAGAAGTACCCATCTAATCAATTTTTGTTTAGCATCATTCTTTTGCATTAAATATTTAATGGTTGAAAGGTTAGAATGCACTAAACATTTAGCTCCAATTAGATATGATCTAAAATTATCAAAAGCATACATAATAGCTAATAACTCTCTTTCAGTGGTGGTGTAATTAATCTGAGCATCATTAAGATTCTAACTAGCACACTATATAACTTTAAAAATCTTATCATATTTTTGCCCTAAAACAACTCCAATCGCATAATCACTAACATCGCATATTAATTCAAAAAGTTTCTCCCAATCAGGTGAAACAATTATAGGAGCAGTGATCAATTTTTCCTTTAAAGTTTCAAAGGCTTTAAGGCAATATTGGTTGAAGTCAAATTTTGTATCTTTTTCCAGAAGTTGGCATAAAGGTTTAGTAACTTTTGAAAATCTTTAATATATCAATTGTAAAATCTAGCATGCCCTAAAAAGCTCCTAACTCCTCTTACTGTAGTAGGTGGAGGTAGGTTTACGATAACTTGAATTTTTGCATGATCTAATTCCATGCCATTTTCTGAAATTTTACAATTCCTCCTATAACAATAAATTGACATTTCTCCTAGTACAATATGAGATTAGTCATTTCATATCATTCCAGAACTTTATCTAAATAATTTAGAAATATTTCAAATGAAGTTCCAAACACAAAAAAATCATCCATAAAAATTCCAATCGCTTTTTCAATTAAATCACAAAAAATTGACATCATACATCTTTGAAATGTTGCAGGTGCATTACATAATCCAAAGGGCATTCACCAAAAAGCAAAAGTTTCATAAGGACTAGTAAATATTTTTTTCTCATGATCCTCTGGAGCAAAATGTATTTGATGATAACCGGTATATCCATCTAAAACAAAAAAATATTTGTGCCCAGCCAGCCTATCCAACATCTGCTCCAAAAAAGGTAAAGGAAAATGATCCTTCTTGGTGGCAAAAATTAATTTTCTATAGTCTATGCAGATTCACCAACAAGTGACTTGTCTTGTTGATATTAATTCTTTTTGCTCATTCGTTGCTACAGTCGCACCTCCTTTCTTTGGAACACAGTGAATTGGAATAACCCAAGCACTGTTTGAAATAGGATATATTATTCCAGCACCTAACCATTTTACAATTTCTTTCTTAATAACTTCTTTCATCATAGGATTTAATCTCCTTTGAGAATTAGCTCTTGGTTTATGTTGATCTTCCAATAAAATTCTATGCATACAAATTGAAGAATTAATTTCTTTAATATTAGCTAATGTACATCTAAAGGCTTTCTTATATCTTTTCAACGTTTCCAATAACTATTGTTCTTGCTCATTAGTTAATTATGAGGATACTATAACATGTAATGTAGAGAAATACCATATGAATTCATACTTTAATTGTGTAGGAAGTGATTTTAGTTCTAGCTCAAGAGGTTTCTCAATAGATGAAATCAGATTCTCGTTACTTTATACAAATCTAACACCTCAAATTTTTCTTTAACATAATCTAAATCTTCTTTACTCACTTCTGTGGATTCATCTTGAATTTTATCATCTTGATATTCCAAATATTACTTTTCAAATTCACTTTCAAATGTCTTTTTAAAATATTCATGGCTCAAATATCCATTCTGAAGCATTCAATATCTTGTTCTTTTGGAGGGTATCTCATTGATTTTGTAGTGTTCAATTTAACCTCTCGATCACTAACTCTCATAGTTAGTTCTTCTTTCCGCACATTTATCAAAGTTCTTCTAGTGGCAAGGAATGATCTTCCTATAATGATAGGAATTTTTGTATCTTCCCTATATCTAATACAATAAAATCCACTGGAAAGATAAATTTATCAACTCTTACCAACACATCTTCTATAACTCCATTAGGATTGGTAATTGAATGATCAGCTATCTGAAGAATTACAGTAGTAGATGAAATATCTCTTAAGCCCAGGCTTTTGAAAATTGATAACGACATAAGAAAAATACTGGCTCCTAAATCACATAAAGCTTTTCAATAAAATCATTTTCCAGTAGTACAAGGAATTATAAAACTTCCAGAATCTTTAAGTTTTTCAGGAAGCTTTTTTTGAATTATAGCTCTACACTCTTCACTGAATGCAACAGTCTCATTATCTATCAACTTCCTCTTCTTATTTAGTATATGCTTTATGAACTTCACATAGCTTGGCATTTGTTCCAAATCTTCAACAAATCGGATGTTTATCGCAAATTTCCTCTATATTTTTGAAAATTTAAAAATTTGTTTATTTCTACTTTTCTACTTTAATCTCTGAGAATATGGAGGTGGTGGTCTTTATACAATGATTTTCATTGGTTTAATGGGACATTTTGACTTACAATGAAAATCTTCACCCTATTTTTCATTTTCCACCTCATTTTTTTCAAGTTCAGCTTCTTCTTGAACTCTGTTTTCTACTTCTTTTTCACTTCTAAGTTGAATAACTTTAATTTTCACTTTATTCTTATCTTTAGGATTTACTTCAAAAGTACTAGCCAATGTTCCTATAGGTCTATTGCTAAGTGCGATAGCAGTACATCCAAATTGATTTTCCATGTTTCTAGTTGCAACTTCTTGACTTTGTAATTGACTTCCCATTTTCAATATCAATTCTTCCATTGATAACTTTTTCTTCTTACTTTATAAATTATTAAATCCTTGGGCTAATAAGTTTTATAATTTGGACTTCCTTGATTGTTGGAGTTTCCCAATGGGTTCGCAATGTTGTTTCCCCATTGCGGATTTACAACATTTGAATTATTGTTACTCCAGCAAAACTTTGGATGATTCTTCCAACTAGGATTATAATAATTGGTATAAGGATTATTAGAATGATTATTTATTGTATTTAAGGTCTCATAAGATAATTGAGATTCTATCATTTGTCCCAATGAATTTTCTTCACGCACAGGTGATGTTTGGGAATAATTCATTCTATATTGATCTATCTTTTTTGATATAGAAATTATTTGTGCAACTAACATAGATATTGCATCAGAATCATGAATACTAAATACACTTATTTGATTTAGCATTTTAGAGGGCCATTGAAAATGATTAGAAGTCATCTTTTCAGTTAATGAATATGCTTCATGGAATAGTTTTGACATTAATGATCCACCAGCAGCAGTGTCAATTATAGATCTAAGAGATCCAACCAACCCATTATAAAGTTTGGATTGTTAACCAATCTGGCAACACATAGTGTGGAAACTTTCTAAGGAGATCTTTGAATCTTTCTCAGACTTCATAAATTGAATCCACTTCAAACTGACAAAAAGATGTAGTATCATTTTTATGCTTAATAATTTTTGAAGGTAAAAAATATTTAGATAAACTTTTTTGTGATAAATCTCCATAAGTTCTGATAAATCTAGGTACTAACACATTTAACCACATCTTAGTCTTATCCCTTAATGAAAAAGGAAAAAATCTAAGTTTGACGACATCATTTGACTCTCCATCATATTTAAATGTAGCACACAAATCTTGAAAACTAGCAAGGTGCAAATTAGGATCTTCAGTTGGTGTTCCCCCAAACTAATTGTTTTGAACCATGTAGATAATTATATTTTTAAGCTCAAATGAATTGGCAATTACAACAGAGTTTTTTATAGTCAAATGAGTTTCATTTGTTGTAGGATTAGCATAATCTCTTAAAGGTCTCTGATGATGTTCATTTTCATTTCCAGCTTTACTCAAATTGCAAGCCATTTTGCTAATATGATCTATCTCTTTTTGTTATTTTTGAATTTCTCTAATAGTTTATACTAATTCAATATTGTAAGGTACTAAATTTTCAGATCTTACACTACGCATAAACAAATAAAATAAGTAATTAAAAATAAGCAAAACACATAAATAAGAAAATGTTAAAGCTAAACAAAAAACTTTTTTGTTTTGTTTTTTTTCGTTTTTAAAATAAAAATAAAGTAGTTTACTACTGCTACTTTCCTTTACTTCTCCGGCAACGGTGTCAAAAACTTGATGCGAGCAGATTTAGTGTGTTAATTTATAATTATTTTTCAATATTACAAAATACACAAGGTAGATATAATAATAAATATGCAATGTAATCTCAATAAAGTAACTTTTATAAATATAGTGTATCTTTAAAACTCTTTTAAACTACCAAATCCTTGTTCAAAAATAACGCAAGTATACGTATCGCTCAAATAATAAAGGGCTCTAATGGAGTCCTAGATATCGATCCCCCAAGGAAGTTGGAAATGCTTGTAAATAGTTCTTAAATTATATTTGTAATTTAAACTAAAAAAAGGTGCAGTGTGAAGTTTGAATATTAACTACTAAAGTAAATGCTATTTAAAATGCAGTTGAAAGACAAAGTTAACTAAACAAGAAACTAAACTTTCCAAAGTAAAATTACAAAAACTAAATGAAATTTTTGTTGACGGAAAGTTCAAATTTAAGAAAGCATCCTTCCCCTTTACTATGAGCATATGGATGATGAAGAAATTAAAATCATTTAAAAATAAATATAAAAACTATTTTGTGCCAAATAGGAGCAATTCTATTTTTTACTCTCTTTTGAGTGCTATAAGGGAAATTGAATAAACCAGAGTTTGTTCCTTAATTCTGTGGTTAGGCTGGGAGGATATCGGCTACCTCTCCAGAGTTCCCACTACTCCCTCCTCTGAGAGCTGACAATCTCACATTAGTTTCTAATCTACTCACCTTTAAATCTTTAATTCTGCATCCAACAAAGTATATTTCTCTATTTATTTGCACTCAATTCCATGGATGACATACTCTCCCATGAAATCAAATGTGATTCTCCCCATGTTGTAGAAATCATAGCCATTTTGTAACATATGATTCTCAACATATTTTAACATTTCAATTGGCCAGATCAAAATTTAAATGAAGATTGAAGTTCAAATCATCACAATTTATTAACATTTAAAATCATAGAAAAAAATATACTTTTCACAAAACCATATTTTAATTTAGGGAGAAGGATAAAGAAAACTACTGATAATTTATGAGAAGGATACGACAAAACATGAATTTCATATATAAAAATAACTTTACAAAAAAAAAGAAATAAAAGACACAACTTATCTCACAATCCCAAGCAAGTCCCTAGAAGTTTTATCCAAGCATTTCTCTCTTTACAAGCACTCTCAATTCTTTCTTAAAAGTGTAATGAAGAAGAAATCTTTCACCTTTCCTCTCATCTTACAAACCTAGAAGAAAATCTCCAAGTCCTTGACTTTCACCTTGAATTGCCTTAATCCGCAAAAAAGTCATATCTGGCGCATCTGGCACATCATGCATCAAGGCTCTGTCAAACGAAGTATCATGCGCCAAATTCCCAAAATTTGTTGTTTTGCTCCAATTTTCGTCTTTTTTGTTACTTTTGCTCCAAATGCCTAAAAATATTATACCTGTAATATAAACATAAAAATTTTGTTCTTTAAAATGCAATATCACCAAAAATATGCATAAAATACTTACTTAATATAAGTTATTATTTTGGTGTATCATACACCAAGATTGCTAAGGAATAAAAAACAACATAAGTTGAATGTAGACTATCTGTGGAGGAGGACATCCATAGAATGTAGACTATCTTAGATAGTTAAAGATAGTTATTTCAAATAGATACCTCCACTTTCTGCAAGACCATAACCAAAAGAATGAGAAAAACCTCCTTATTATTCCCTTTGCTTGATTCAATTAATCAACTATCAATGTGTAAATAGGTGAAGAAGCTAAATTTTGAGCATTTAGAGGGTCACAAATTTTCATCTAGGTAATCATTAACTAGAATAATAAAAGAATTTCAGACTATGTGTAGATTATGGGTAAGAGGCTAGTATGGCTTGATAAATTGTAAGCTTTTTTAGCACTGAGCAAGCTGATCTAAGGTAAAGGTAGAAACACTTTACAATTTGGTTACTCTTCTAATTATGAGCAAGTCCTTTAAGGTAATCTACATGGCATCTTTATTTGTGAAAAGTGGATAAATTGCCTATTGCTTTCATTCTTTTTTGATGTAATTTTTGAGTCAGTATCTTGCCTTATCACCAATGTATGATTCACTTTCCAAATTAGTCACACTTTTGAATCAAAGATAGTTCAAGTGCGATAAGAAATGAAAAGAGGGAAAATATGATGAAAATATAAAAGCAATTAAGAAAGAATGAGGAAAACATTCTTAAGGGAAATTTCATGAGATAGCCCGAAAGTGTACGTTTGAAACAAGAAGGCATTGAAAATGCCTGGAAACATATCCCCAATGAAAGCTGTCTGAAAGCATTGCACAACCGGAGAATCAAGTTTTTATGCTTGCTATCGGTCAAGAGGAGCTTCCAAAGGAACATATTTCTTTGTTCAATTATATCTTGGTGAATGCCCATAAACACTCTTGATAAAAAGGAAAATATTTATAATATTCGGTTGTTTAAGAAACCAAATGGTTTTTTCATTTCAATTAAGAGAATCTCGATACTTTCTATGCCTATACTAAGTCAAAAGGAAGGTGAACCACCATATCGACTTTTGAAATTGATGCCCAGGCATGCAGGGCCCACAAGATGACATAAATGTTTGTTTCAAAAAGTTGACATAACTTAAAAAGGTTTCAATAGGAAGGGGAGCCATCCCTAAGTAGCAAAATTTATCCAAGTTATAATATCATGGAATAGCCATCCCAAGCTATGGAAAGCTCAAGTCTACTTGATCATGAAAGTAGTCGATTCATCTTGACCCGGGACCTCTTATCAGCAATCTATGAATTACATCATCTAAGAGAATTTTGGTAGCTGAAGGGCTAGAAGAAAGAAACCTGAAATTTTTTATCAATCTCTAAGGGGTGGAATAGGTAAATGCAACAGTTATAAATTTGAAGACAATGATGCTGATGAACAAAAGATGATGAGAGGGATCTATCTACATAAGTGGAACTACCCCACATATGACTTATTCCTCATCCAAGTAAAGGATGCCTCTAACATCCTAGTCATGGTAGAAAACCTCCTATGTGGAATTTTATCTCGACTTAGTTAATTGAAGGAGCATGGGAGCTCCTCCTCGGGACACACAACATGAGGCAGTTATTTACAATCCAATTTAAATGTTGAGGCCATATTAGAGATGATTTAGGATATTTTCATGCCATGCAATCCATTATGTACCCAATCGGTTTATTGGCTTTAGAGTGTGAAACAAATTGAGCACACAACATGAAGGATTTATGGCATTAAAGTGTGATACCATAAGAGATGAGAAGGTGTGCTCTAAATTTAGGAGATTCACACACTAGTGGGCTAGCATTGCTAGGAACTACTAACCAAAGACTTTCAAGTATTGAGTCACACACATGGTGGCATATTTGTGAAGTTATATAACAATTGTTGGTGCTCGAGGGGATAACACATGTAAGAAAATGGCAAAGAAAAAAATTTTTATTCATGTAATAGTATTTAACATGTCATATATCATTTGAAAAATAGATTTTAGTTGTACACACAAGTATGAATTCAAGAAATTAACATTACATGCAATATACACAAAAGCACATGCAAGAAATGTAGTGTGCAATTGATTTCTTGATTGGGCCTTGCTAACGAATCGAACCAAAGTGGTTGGTTTTTTTATTTGGCCTTGGTAGTCTATCAAAACAATGTGTTTAATTCTTTGATCAGACTTGGGTGACCGATTGAACAAATGTTATTGGTTTGGTGATTGGGCCAAGGTGGCAAATTGAAATAAAGTGAGTGATTTTGTGATCTAGCCATAGTGGCGGATCAAACAAAAATGGTTAATATTGAGATTTGATCTTAGTAGCCAATGTTGAACTCATTTTTTATGACGTCAAATTCCTCACTTTAGGAGCCTAAGATTTGGGCTTTGGACTTTCTTATGGACTATCTTAGAGAACTAGTAAAGGAAATCCATACCCCACATAGAAATTCAAAAAAAATTTTGACTACTCTTTTGATTTCCCACTTGAGTGGTCACAAGCCCCCGAATAACACTTTGGGATGGCTAAGAACAACATGTGGAGACTCAACAGTGAGTTCCTATAGGTTCATTCAGGCCTTAGGACAACCCTAGGTGGCTAAGGTTTGGTCTCAGACACACCTACACACACTCAAATCAATTAAATTCCCTACATACCCTAAAATCCAAAAATCATAGACACTGGATCTGCCTCCTTAACTCTTTGGGGAACTCACATGGGTGGTCCCAAGCTCTTAGCATTTGGTTAAGATGGCTAATACCAACATGTCGAGACTGATGAATGAATCCTGATTTGGTATCTAATGATTCCAAGACGGCTAGTCATAAAATGCATGATCACCTTACCAAAATTTTCCTAAAATACTTAATATCCCTAAATTTCCCAAATGTCCCCAAAACTCCCAAAAATTCCCATACTCATGCCCTCCAAATTCTAATACCAAATTCAAATTCAATTTCTTTAAACACCAAATTAAAACATAATTTTCAATTCAAAGTCCAAAACCAATCTTCCATAACCCATCTTAAAAGCCTAAAGTTAACCCTCTCATATTTAATTTTAAAAGCCCACCATACTTAAATTAAAAGCCTAAGAGTTGAGCCTAATTTTAGTTACCATTGAAGCCCACATGACTAATTTTAAAACCATACAATGTGGCCACACATCATACTTTCATGCTTAAGTCCATCCATTTTTAGCTCATGACATTCTCCCACCAAATCTTCATAGTCCACAAACTCCCTCTTCATGAAAATTATACATGACCTCATACATGTTATGAAAACACTCATGAGGACCATCGATATGTATCACATGGATCATGTATCCCAAAGTGGAAAAAGGAGGACCTCCTTTCACCTCCCACCAAATTGACATAACCAAAACCATAATCCCGCCAAGTGCATCTTTCCAATGCAAAACAATCACCCAAGCCCCTAGAAGTTGCCCAACAACTCCAGCCATCTTGGACATGAACCGAAGACATTTCCATGGGGTTGAACACATAGTTAACCAAACCTAACCCAAACCCATTGCCCACTTTGGAAAAATTGCAATTACACATACTTGGACAAAATTGACTCCACGTCTACACAAGTATGGCCTTTTATAGAGTGGAGGTGACTTAGTCAATCTGAGTTGGTGCCCCTAAAAATCGGAAAACGCCAAGCCTCAGGGGTCGCCATAGCCAAAACCCAAAATTAGAACTCTATGATGTGGCTCACTCTAATTGGATTATTGACCTCTTCTTCTCTCCACCTAAGCACCATTTTTGCCAATCTGGCTTGCCCAATTGGCAGCCATAGCCTAGAATATAAAACATCACCACTTTACGACAAAAAGAGGAGAGTGTACAAGACCTTGGTGAAGCACTTCCAAATTGTTTCCAGACTTCCTCACAGCCTCATGAAGCTCATCCCCACAATTTTTCAGGCCCTAAAATTGACCACATAAACTCAATTTCCAAGCTTAATTCTAGGGTATTTATCATTCTTAGAATCAACCTTCACCAAACCCAAAATTGACCATCCTAAAAGATTCACAGCACTCCCAAACCACTTCACCAATCAAAGCCCCATCATCCTGAGCAATATAACCTAGTATTAGACCAAGTGATAGTCACTCTCCAACCTAAATCTTACATAGGCCACATTACAGATCAGATTGAAACTTGGAGAACATTTAGGACTCAAGGTAAAGCTCGGGAACAAACCTGATTGAGGCCTCACCTCTTGGGTGAAGGTATAGACTAAAATTCATAAATTTGTGCTCAATATGGAACTTTATGAAGAAAATTTTTATTTTCATGTGTATCTAGCCACATGGATCTATTTGTCTCACTTAGAAGAAGGTGTAGGAACAAGCCACTCATAGTTTGATTAAGTATCAAACGAGATCTTAGAGTTAGAACACAAATGGTTCTCGGGCTACGGTGATTAGAGATGATGAACAGATGTCATGCGTTTCTACGTGTATTGAACAGGCGGTTGAGATTGAGTCAGACGGGCGAGCGGAATGGGAAACGCATGCTGATAAGGCGGTTGAGGTGTCAAGGGCAACAAATCAACGTGCAACGTGTGGTCTTCGACGGATCCGATGTTTAACGGGCACTGACATGGATAAGTAAAAAATTAGGGTATTTTGAAATTTATTAATTACAAAAACAACAAAATTTATTATATTGGTGTAGAAAAATCACAAAATTAAAGTAAAAAGACCTTTGTGCTCAATGAACAAAGGAGAATTTTTTTAACAACAAATTAAATATATTTATTAAATATTTTATTTTTATTTAATTAAAAACTCCAGAAGAGAAATTAATTTTTATTGATTAGATAATTATCCACCTCCTCTAGTTTTTCCAAACAGAAGGCATCACTATGATCAAAAGCCCTAATTTTCTAAAAATTTTAATATTATCTTAATTAAAATAATATTAAAAATAAAATAAAAGGAGGAAAAATATAAAATCAAGTTTGGCAAGTTCTATAGTAAGAGGACCTTAAAAAAAACAAATTTAAATGGTTTAAATTACATTTTTCCATTTAAGATAAAAATGATTGAAAAATTAGAAAAATACGAAATAATTAAAAAAAACATTATAATATCCAGAAAAGAAGAAAATGACTTTGTAAAATCCATGTAATAATTTGAAAGTCAGAAAAGTTATTTTTAATATAAAAATATATTTTCTCATTAAATAAGAATTTTTATTTAAAATAATTATATACAATAAATAAAAATCAGAAAACTGTGAAAATTGTTTTGAATGATTCCTTAAGGCTAGAAGCACCTAGGAAAAATAAAATTCAAGTAAAAAAAAGTTTATATTTGAGATATTTCTAATTTTAAAGTAATCACAAATAATTAAGGATCACCAAAATATAAGTGTACCTCAAAATATCACAAATTATTCCCTAATAACATAAAGTTACTTAAAAGTATTTTTATAAACATTTAAAGATGTGAAAAGGTACTTTTGGTAATTAAATGTATTTTTTTAAATATATTTTTTCCTTATTTTTAAATAAAAAAATTATGCAAATAGAAATACAATTCATAAAAATAAAAAAAATAACTTTTCCGAGTTCTTTGAAGTAAGAGAGACATATGATAAATATAAAATGATATTTTGAAAATAAATATTATTTTCTATTTATTTATCTCTTAAAACCAACTAAAAATTATAAAATTTTAAATATAATTCAAAAATTCACAAAATTTATTCTAAGTGGTCTTTTGACCATGGTAAACATCCTTAAATTTCTTTAACAGCACAAAAGATGTTTTTGGTTAACTAAGTTAATTAGATTTGACAATTCCCTATTTTAAATTAAAATAAATATTAAAAATTAAATAAAAAATTAGAAGTATATAAATTCTTCTCTGGTATATAAACTGATCCATGGGTAGATTAACAACAAAGTTTTAAAGTCATTTGTTTTAAATTAATAAAATTGTGAAGTAAGGGACCCTAGGGTATAATGGTAATTCAGGAACTTTGAAATCCAAACTAAAATTTAGGTAAAATCAAAGGGTAAGTGTGAAATAATTATGATACTTAACCTCTTGAAGTGATTGAAACATAAATGGCTAAAATGCATGAACGAATGCACTTCACTTTCTACAAAAGGTAAAATTGTATTAATCTAGTTGTAATGGATTGGAGGATGGTTAAGTTTTTGATAATCCTAATGTGAGGGGAATTTAGTTAAGAAGATGGTAACTCATTGATTTAAACCCCCAATCGATGGCTAAGTGCATTTCAATCATTCAATGGAGATTACACACCATGTTATAAAACTTACATAAAATTACAACTTTACCACTCAACTTTTTAGAGCTTGGTATCGATTTAGGGTTATTCTAATATTACTTACTTAGGTTTAGGATGGAAACATAAGTACTCATAAACATCACTAAACACTATTAGCTCGAGTTCAAATAAAAAGAGATGGAAGGTTCCTTTATAACTAGATTTACCTAAAGGGTCCTTACTCTTACAATTCATCATTATAAAAATGAGTGATTATTTGCCCGTTCTCATGCGTTAATTTATAAACCAACGTTCACTGAGCACAAATTAAAGCATGAACCATAGCGGATGAAGGGTGACAATCTACAACCACAGAACAAGTCTACATTAGCTAAAACATTCCTTAGAATCAAACAAACAATTTCATAAGACTTCGAGTAGTCTTTTTAGTGAAACATAAAACCTAACTCTATCCGTTAGGCTTTTGTACATTATGCAAGATAAGCCCTAACTTGCCTTAGGATTCCGAGTTCTTCATCCGATACGACGTAAATCGTTCTATCTTCTAGGCTATTTGCATAATCAAATATTATGTAAGTATAAGCTCTATTATTAATAATTGATATAATTGAAAAAAAATGATTTCACTTTGAAAATTATAGCCCAACATTAGCATAGCTTGGGATGTCACTGAGGTTTGCCTCTGACCTGTGACATCCTCTAGTCTTCACTCCTTTGATTCCTAAATAATTATTCTTACTTGATCCTTCCCGACTTGCTATTCCTTACAAACTACCTTGAAAACTCAAACTTTTAATATTTTGAGGATGAAACCCATGTTCTTTATCATTAGTTTTCTTAAATAACTTTGGTCATTTGGGTTGTAATTAACTATAGGGGCTTGCCCTTATAAGAAACTTTTAGAGCCCAGGTAATATAAAACCTATCTAATACTTATATTAGATAAGGGAATGTGTCACCCATACAAATGATTCACAGACCAAATTGATGTCATAATTTTCTTTAGTTTATATGATCGAGACCATTGCCAAGTAGTATGTTTTTTCCTCTGGACGATATATTGCTTGTAGTGTTTTGCTCGATTGTTTCAACAATTAAATGTATGAGAACTTGTTAGTATCATGTTTGTAAAAATTATAATAATATTTTTTCAAATCAAAATTATATTATATTAAATGAAAAAAATTATTTTTAAAAATTAAAGTGACCGACAGCTTCTAGAGACTCCATTGGCGACTAGCTCCTCTCTCCATTTGGATCAGGAAGTTTTGTTTTCATACATTTGTAGCGTGCCCATGCCCCTCAGAGGCCAGACTAGCACTCTTTTGTTAGCAAGCTTTGCTCACTCCTTCCTTGAGCAGGTATTGTCAACTCATTTAATTCTAGTACCTTCTATTTAGTCACCCCTAAATTGAGAGGTTTCAGAATCTTTTAACCTCTAAAGTGGGTAGGATCTCTAATAGGTGTGGAGTGATGAGTGAGTAAGGCTCGAGGTGAATCCTTCTCGAGTTTATTCTTCTCGTTCATTTGGAATAAGTCATAAATTTTAAGCTTACTTTGTATATCTTCAAAAATCTCATTTACCTTTAATAGAACACAACATTCATGATGATAATCACAAAACAACAATAGCATAACAAAAAAAAAAAGAAATAGTAAAAAAATCATTATAAAAACAAAATCTTCACAATGACAACAAAACATGACAACTATAAAAAACAAATGAAAATAAAATGACATACACTAAAACAAAACAAGCACAAAAATTAACAAAGCTAAAATGACAAAAAAAAATAAATTCAATTGGTTATGTTTTGAAAGAAACACCAAGTTCTGATGAAAATTAAATTTGGTACTTTTGTCTAAGTCAAGTGCATTCGGAGCGGAACATAATGTGTTTTTGACACTCAAAATTATTCAACTGATAGGAGAAATGTTGACTCCCAAGCTCACTTTTTTGTTCAATACACTAACTAGCTGTTCCACTCATTACAAAGCTTCAATGGTCAAGTTTGGATTTTAGTTTGGTGAGTTCAAGGTGCTCCTTGGGAAGCACCATATGTGATTGTCAAGATGACTCCCCAAGACATTAAAGAGCCATCTATTTCCTTTGACTTAAACTATGGAGATGAGTTTCTAACTCTCAAGATGACCAGAGTCATAGAGAGACCATGCCAACGGCTGCTGCCAAGACTGTTAGGATAGTTACACCTACGGCTACCGATTACACTTTCAAGGCCACAGATGAATCGCTATTGAAAAGGAATGAGAGTTTTGTATGAAAAAAAAATCAACTAAAATGTTTTCCCCAATAAACACTGTGTTTGAGATTAGATCTACTTCAACGTATATGCCACTCACTAGATAAAAAAAAAGTGATACAACCGTAATGCCAAGAAAGTAAAGAATCTTAAGCCGATTCAAACTAAGGAGACTTATCTCTGGAAAAAGATTGATTTTCCTAATTCCTCACCCCTCCTTAGTGGTAGTAGGTTTCATCTGCTTTTTGCCACTTCCCGAGAAGAAAGTGTGTACTGAATTTCCACAACACCAATGCCGTTTCCTCACCATGACGATCGTCAAAGAAAAAAAAGTGAGACCGACAACTTACACTCGAGCCTGAGCCATCTTTGAAGGTTGGCTCATAAGAAGAACTATTTTATTAATTAAATATTGAAAAGAATGGGATGTATTGTCCTCCTCAAATGAAGAACGAGATTCTAAGACAACCACCGAATTTCGTTCAACCAAAGACAACACCGCCATAACTGATTTTTTCAACTTTCAGCTGGGAAAATGGATAGCCACTCCACCTAATGTCCCTACTATCACTGATATTGCTCCTACCATAGTTGGACTAGTAAGGCGTAGGCCAGTTAGATCATACTTCGGTATGAGAACACAACCTAATGCTACACAAGGGATTTCTCAAAAAATGAATGATGACCAAGGGTCACTCCTTATCGTGCCGGCAGAAGCTTTAGGGTCTGTGCTTCCTACCGTAAGAGTAATTACAACAACAAAGTACCTCACCACAAAACATCAAGAAAGAAAAAGACGGTTTGGAGAGCGAAAGGTGTAGGATCAAAGTGGCAAGAGAAATTTGGGATTGTTTTTTTTTTCAAAAATGGACGATGAGTACAATGTTCCACTTACCGTTACTATAGTTGTGTCAGAATGCAGTATTTGTGAGTTTGTTCCCCATGGAGAGATAGTTGATTGAGTTTGGTTTGGAATAGCTTAGAGTTGATATTTTGCAATTGGCAAAGGAAAATCAGATTTGTGATAACGGTGATGACTACAATTTCATGGATGAGGAGTTTATCAAAATCTACATGGCTGAGACCAAAGCCTCGACATCCATACGAGATGTCCCGTAGGATTTTGAAGGGGACTTTACCAACTTGTTGCAATGTATCATCTCGTAGTAAGATATTCACATTAGCTAGATCAAAAAAAGAAAGGAAGAGCTCATGGTTGTCGTCATGACAATGCATAGTCAGCCACAGTCTCCACATGTGCATCCCACTAAGGTAAATGAACCAGAAATTGTTTAGATTTTTTATGATAAGGAGTGTACCACAACAAGTAAGGAAGAGGAGAGAAAGAAAAAGCCATCTTAGAATAGCATCCCAGAATAGGACATTAAACGAATTGTGGAACAGTAAGTTCAAGAGGCATTGGCTCAAAAGAATAAGGGCACGTTAGTTCTAAAGGGTAGAGCCTACTCAGAAGATTTTGATGTAGTGCCACACCCTAAGAGATTTATTACACCTATATTTAAGACTTTTGATGGGATGGACAATCCTGAGCAACATGTCGGGCACTTAAGGGCGAGTTGTTGCAACATAGGGTACTGCGAGGCCTTATTGTTCTACTAGTCTGTTAGTAGCCTTTCTAGCGCCACTTTCAATTGGTATGCTGATTTTACCAATGGTTCAATCCAAAATTTGAATAATTGGAAGAGCTATTTGTCAAACGGTTTGCTAAAGCTCAACACCACATCACTATAGATGATCTTATGGTAGAGCGATAAAAGTCCAACGAGACCTTGGTGGATTACATTTTGAGATAGAGAAACCTCGACATGAAGTGTGAGTCTCTGCTTCAGAAATGATATGCCATAGAAATCCTATTAAAGACTATCCACGGATTAGTAGCTTTTCTGCATAAAGGATTCACTATTAAGAATTTCAAAAAGTTACTATTAAAGCTGTGGACCATCAAAAGGAAGCTAAACAGTTTGGATTCTTTGAGAAGACTAATAAGTTGAAGACAGTAAAAGCATTCAAGAAGAAGTCAAAAATAGTAGCAATGGTGAAGAAGGAGAAACAGTAGATTAGTATTTAACCTAAGAAGCCACTACAATAGAGCCACCAATGATCGTTGCATTAGAACTAGTCAACGTCACAACAGAAGCCTCAGTACATGGAGAGGAGGTCATGCTATTGGCTCCAATAACATTTGAACCTGGTGTACTCTTTTAAGAACGTGTCAATACACAAGTTGTTATGCAACTTGTTGAAGAAGCCAAAACTTAAGCTGTCAAAACCACTTAAACTGGAAGAAGTCAACAAGAAGGATCATCCCTAGTTATGCTCATATCACAGATTGATTGGCCACACTATAGAAGAATACTTTAACTTTAAGGATTAGCTCAAAATGAACTACAAAAGTGAGAACATTACAGTCACGAAAGAGTATTTACAAGAACCTAAGAAAGGTTCTATAAATACGATTTCAACCAATCCAATCGTTCTGATTAACCCCTATAAAATTTATGATGGATGGAGTACCTCTCGGATGAAGTCATTAAAGAAGATGTTAAACAAGATTCAAGCTGCTTTAGAACAAGCTTCCTCTTAGAATCCAGAGCTTGTCCAACCAACTCTATTAATCACGATGAAGGAAGTGCCTCCAGAGCTGATAAAAGAGGTAGTATGAGTGATGAAGATTGACATCATAAGAGGTAGAGTAGGGGCTGCAACTTTTAGATGGGTTTTTTTTATTCATGGGATAAATTCTTTAAACCCTTAACTCTGTATGATCATTTCTTTGTTCCCTTGGGAACTTATAATGCAAGAAGTTTTTATTTTGGCTAGGTATTAACTACTTCTAGCACTAACATAACCATTAACAACCAATTTAACTTGATTTACAATTCCGATAACGATTCCCAAATCATGCAAAATCTCAACAATTATCTCAACAAAAAATCACAATCCATGGATGACATGTGATATGATAGCTCTAACACTAAATCACTTGTACTTGATCCTTGGGAAGCTCTTATCGCTATCAACTTAGAATCTTTAGATTCAGAGACACCTTTACAAAAGCCAGCTACAGTCTCAAAAAAGGTACCTTCAGATGCAACTCATGAAATGAAGGAAATAACAGAAGTAAATTTAAGTAATGGAAGGTTACTGTCTCAAAGGAAAGCTCTAAATGATAAAAGAAGACATTTGGTCACTCAAAAGGAGCCAACTCCATCATTAGAAGAGATTGTAGTTCAAGAAGAAGCCAACAATTAGAATAATAAAGTAGACTACAACGTGGTAGCCAATCTTAAGAAGTTACCCACTAAACTAAGTATTTACAACACTCTAACTCTTTCAAATTAGATAAGGCAAGTGCCAATTCAAGCCTTGATTGATTCAAAATTTTGCTTAGCAAAATATGTGAGTAGCTCCTTAGATGAGGTATGTACATTGATAGAACAACCAAAGGTAACCTTTACAAATGACGACTTGTTGCTCTGTAATCGTCAGTTGTACATTTCAGTTGGCATAGATATGTTCACACTATCTAGAACTTTTGCAGAACTTGTAGCATCAATCAATTTGATGAGTCTATGAACATTAGCATATCTATAAATCAATAGTTAAAAGTTGACAGCCGACAAGATAACATTGAGAGGTTTCAATTAGCAAGGAGAGAAAGCCCTTAAGTTGATCACCCTATGACTGAGGATTTGTGAATTAGTAATAACATCAAAGTTGGGAAGACCCCGTATTCATGAAAACGTAATGGTTCCTTTGTCCTTACAGTAATTTATAAAGTATTACAAAGGTGGCGGAGAATGTTGCATAAATGGAGATTTATAACTGTTTTCAATACAAGAGATAGACATTCATGAAGATGCCACTTACTATGCTCTCATATAGAAAATAGTACGTGCCAAAGAAGCTATACCAGAGAAGGATGAAGGATCAAAGGAACTACAAAAAGCAGAACCATCCCATGTATGTGTTGACCTCACTTTTGGTTGAGGTTTAGTTTTTCCTCTTTAGTAGCCTAAGGTCTAGCCATAGGACTTTCATATTGACTATTCTTAGAAAACTAGACAAGAAACCCTCACCATTAGGAATTCCAAACTCTTCTCTACTCAACTTGAAGTTCCACATATTGGTCCTAACCTCTAACACTTAGTAGGTTAGGACATTATAGGGGAACTCAAGATGAGTCACCCTTAGGATTGCTTGACCTTAGGGTTGACCCTGGGTGTTGGTCTAGGGCTAAGGCACTCACTTGCAATCACTTACACTCACAATCACTCACTATCCTAAACTGAAACTTCTAGGCTTTGAGCCCTTGATACTTTTGGGAGACTCATGTAGGTGGTCTCCTAAACCCATTAGCTCTGGGTTATGATTTGGCTAAGACCACTACATAGAGGACCCAAAATGGGGTTTTCATTGGTCCATGGCTTATTGATAATGGTTGGTACCTCAATTCTACCAAGACACCCAACCTAGCGTTTTGCCCCTAAATTCCACCAAATCACCTAGATACCTTTGGGACCCCAAATTTGGCCAAAATTCCCAAATTTACCCAAAATACCCAACTTGACTCAAAAATCATTTCAAACACCTTGAAAACACCCAAACTACCCAAAATCACTAAAATTTTGCCAAATTACCAAAATACCCCTCCTTACCCCAAAATTCCAAAAATTCCAAAAAATCCCAAAAATTCACAAAACCTCCCAAATATTCCCAATTGCATTCGTCTCAACTATCACATGACCCAATTTGGCTAAATTAACCATCTTTGATTAAATCCCCCAAATTACCCTTTAAAGGCCCATATTTTGCCCAAATCACTCCAAATGTCCATAAATTTGATCCCAATCTCGCCAAATTTCAATCCCAAACTCAAATTAACCTTCAATATGATAAAGAAAAACCAAATACAAGCTTAATTAGATTTAGAAATTGAAGTGGTGATGTTTTATTGATCAAAATCGAGGCTAAATCAATTGGTTGATGCTTTATTTGTATTAAAGGCTAAATTAATCATTTGGCAAAAATTGAAGTGGTGATATTTGTATTTGGTTTTATTGATCGCTGAAGGTTAATTTTGATTTAGATCAAAACCCCAATTTTGGCCGCATGACTTGGTTCCACCAAATTGAACCCATGGCCTACTCCATTTGACACAATTTTTGTTGAAAAACCTTCATAAAATCCCCATATATCAAACTTAACCTTCAATTGGCCTTGGTGAAACCTCAAATTTATTTGATTTCAGCCTAAGTCCAAAAGCCCCAAATTTGCCGCAAATTGACCAAATCTTAAAATCTCACTAAATTGATGGCCTTAGCCCCAAAATTTACACTCTATCCCTTCATGAAAAATATTCAAAACACCTCCCTTGATCATTTGAACCATTCAATTTGGACTTAGCCCAAGGCTAACCCAATCTAGACCCATGTCTAGCCCAACATGCCCAAATTGGCCAAATTTCAAAAATCCCTCAAATTGACCTACCAATTGAACTCAAAATCACTTCAAACCTTCACCAAAAATCTTCATAACAATCATATACACAATGTTGATCAATCAATTGGGTCAATTGACATGGCTAACCTAGCCTAAACCAAAACTTTGTTCACTTGAACCCACATTGACCTATGCATTAAAGATGGCCTAACTACCCCAAAGTCATCAAATTAACTCCACCTCAGCCATAGATTAGACCCAAAGACTGATCCAAAACCCATAAAACCACCTAAACTAAGCCATGGACCAAAAGTTCCCCGAATTAAAAGATATTATTTCCAAAAATGCACATGCTTAAGATACCCTTACCAAAACTAAACCTCATTTCATTAAGTTGCATTGACAGATTCCCCTGGATGCCCTCAGCACCTAGCCACCTCCCCTTGCCATGGCCTGATGGCCTAGTCACTGGAGAAGCTCAAAACCAAGAGCCACCCCCATAGAACTTCACCCAAATGAAACCTAGAGGCTAGCTCAGCTAAACCAAATTGTAGAGCTCCTCTGCCCTCCACCTAAGCACCACAATGATCCCAAACATTTGCCCTGAGAGCCACCCCATGGCCATTTTTATAAAAACTCACCTCCATGGCCATGGTAGGTGTGCTAAAATTTTCTCAGAGAGAGCATCCCAAATCACTCACGGAGCTTCTTTGAGACCTCCACAACCCATTCTAATCACTCAATTGCCTTGATTCCCCCTGTGTAATCCTAATTTTAAGCTTGAAAATTATGGCAAAAATAGGACGTCCCTAAAAACTCCACCAAACTTCAATTGCTTGTGCCCACACCTTCACAACAGTAAGAGAAGATAAAGCACGATCAAATTACCCTCTAAATTAGCATCTATAATAGCTCTAGACCAACACCTAAAATCGATCTTGATCAAAATCATACCTATGCTTTATACCAAGGCCAGAGGCCCAATCTCTAGCCTCCTTGGATCCCAATGAACGTGCCAAGACCCTTTTACTGAAGCTTCACTTCTCAGAGCCAAGGTATAAGACTTCTCTTATTCTCGAGCCTATTTGAACACTTCATTTGTTTTGAGTTGATTTCATGGCATCATAACCGTATGGATATGTTCCTCTAGTCTAGAAGAGCATTTTAAAAAAAATTTCACTTAATTTGGTTAAGAAATGAGAGAGTTCTTAAGGCGAGACGATGGACGGTTCTCGGGCTAGGCTATCGGGGACGATGATGGGGAGCCGTCCGATCGTGTGTGTATCGAGTGGATGGAGGAGATCAAGCTGGACAACGCTTTGAAATATAAACCACGGGCCGAGTCAGCGCTGAGGTGGACAGCGGCGTCGAATGGGAGCGTGCCGCATGGAGCTTCGGAGCCGTTGTAGTTTGAGGTGGTGACGCACATTTAAATAGATAAATAGGGATTTAATTAATTCTGAAAATGACCCAAAACTTAAAAAAATCATATCTTGGTGTAGAAAAATCACAAAATAAAATGAAAATACTCTCTTGCCAGTGAATAGAGGAGAACAATGTGGAAAAAATTTTAAGTCCATGTGATGAATTTTTTATTTTTAATTAATTTAATACTGATTTGAATTTTTAGATTCTTCATGCATATAGGCATTTCATTATAGCTTGGAATTTTAGCATGTTTTTGTCTCTGTTCTAGGGAACATCCCTTGATTTTTCTAAAGTCAGAGGAGGTCCTTAGATAGAGAATAACATTTTTCAAATTTATGTCCATTATTTGCTTAAAATAATCATGAAAATTAGAATATTACATAGAAAAATCCAAGAAAATTTTGGAAGATTTACTATGATGAGAGAACCCTTAGGAAAATTTCTCATGAGCCAAGTCATTCAAAATACACCTAATATTTACAAACCCTAAATCACTAAGATAATTAATTTTGAAAAGTACGAACAACAAAATTACTTTATTTTTTATCTCCACTATTTTTTAGGATCCGAAAAACTCACCATAAAAATTTCAAAGCATTTTAAGTTCATTTGATAACTTAAATTGATTTTTCAAGTTAATTAACATTATTGGCACTAAAATGATTTTTAATAATTAAAATATAACTTAAAAAATGAAAAAACTTGGTTTTTGAGTTCTCTGTGATCAAGGGTATTTTATAATAATAAAATGATACTTAAAATAAAAACTTGACTTTTAGCTCAGTTTAAATATTTAAAATAATTAAAAATCCACAAAAATCATAAAAATAATAAAATTTAAGGAAATGTTGTAAATTGTTTCCTCAGCACTTAGGAACAATTGGAACATTTTCCTGTTTTTTTAAATAAAGATACTGAATTTTAAAGCTAAAAAATGATTTTTAAAGGCGAAAAATGAATTTTCACTATAATAATGCCAATAAATCAAGTAAAATTTAGAAAAATATAAAATCTTCTCTTTTAAGTTCTCTGACCTTAGGAAGACTTTTCAAAAATATAAAACTTAATTTTCTCTTTTTAAAATATTTTATAATTAATAAATACCCCAGAATTTAAAATAATTCTTAAAATTCAAATAAACATAAACAAATCATGAAATTTGGTCCAAAAGCTTCTCTGGTCTAGGTCTACCTCCAGTAAAAATTTTAAGGGATTAGGATTTACCATGAACAAGTTAAGAATTTTCTTTGGAAAATCTTATTTTTGCATGGCAATAATTACATAAAATAAATTAAATTTTGAAAAATAACCTTTTCTCCTCTAATATCTTAATTGACCCATGAATGAGGTAGGAAAAAATTTTAAAGTCATTTAAATTGAATTTGACAAATTATGAAGTGTTAGAACCTTAGGGGCAAATATGTATTTTTGGAAATTTAGCCTTAATTAACATTTAGGCTTAATTTAAATAGGAAAATGGGTAAACTCTGATCTTAATTTGGATGTATGAAACATAAGGGGTTAATTAATAGACCAACCTCACTTTCCCAATTGAAAAGATAAGTTAATAAATTTCTAAATTATTAAAATTTGGGAATTTATTAAAATAAAATGAACCTAGGGCTTAAGGGTATGACTTTTGAAGTCAACAACTAATCAATTTAATACCCCTATTTTGATTTTAAAATAAAATTCAAATCATGAATTATGACCACCTAAAGCTTAATCTTTTCAAAACTAATTAATATACTCACCTAGATCTTAAGGTCATAGTAGTGACATAGGCTAAATTAAGTTTCATTTAAATGAGGATTAGAAAAAAATTTAAATTAAAATTAAAACATCTTTCAAACACTACAAGCCCAATTATAACCAAAATTTGGTTAAGTGTTCCAATAACACTAACTTGCCTCCTTAAGAGTCTTCACCCACATAATTTTCAAAATTAAATTAGAGATGATAATTAACTTACTCATAGGGATAATTGAGACATCAATGTTCAATGAGCATTAGGGTGTTTTATAGGATGAATTATTAAGAAAAATAATAAGTTTAAAAGAACTTGGGATTTTCCTCCAGGCAGAGAGAGAGTAGCACAAATCTGCTTCTTTCTCTAGTTTTGTTGGATACCTCAGAGATCTACTAAACTTAATATATTTTATTTGGCAAAATCATCCTTAATTAAAATCCTATGGACCCACCTAGATATGACCTAAGGTTAGATAGGTCATCAAAATTTTACTTCTCTGTTTCATATAATCTGCCTTAACATGCCTTTTGAGTTTCAGGTGGTGGAACGAGAAGACTCGCCAGGCACGCTTTTATAGTTTTCAGCGTTGTCTTTCTTGTACTTTCATACTATGCTTTTATACATGCAAATTTGCATGCTAAACAATGATGTCACCCCTGCATGAAAACTAAAACTATCAGGATAGCCACAAAACCAAAACCAAAACCAAAACCAAAACTAAAATCAACCAAAATAAAATTCACCGCCACAACATTTAAAATATAAAACAACTTGAAATTGAATCACAAACATCACACAAAACTACGAATTGCAACCAAATTAAGATGTCTCTATCAGATGATCGGGAATACCTCGGAGGAAGTAACGTACGGTTGCTAAATAGGCTTCCCACGGTCTAAATGAAATTATCATTAAATTGAGTTTAGTAAGTTCATTTAGACTAAGTGAATCCAATAGAAAATAGTGGTGTCAGAACGAGGGAACCATAGGATCCTAACCGGTGTCGCTCTAATCAACTTTAACATGCCCCAAAAAAAATTTAAAGAAATTCAACCATAAGGCCACATGATTTGACCTTATAACTTGACACACTAGAAAACTCAAACTCGTCGCGGCGAGGAGCTTGGAGCTAGCATGGTGGGCACACTGCCATCTTCAACAGCAAAACCTGTCTTCCCCAGCTAAACCACTCTTCCTTCCTTAGAATTAAACAACAAAGCCATAGGACTTTGAGGTTGCTTGCTTATGCAATGTAAATCCTCATCTTATTTTTAGGCTTTCATATAACCCTATTATACAATATAAGCCCTAACTTTTCTTAGGATTCCGATGTTGTCGTTTATTACGACCTAAATCCTCACATTTTCCATGATATTTGTGTGATCGTTTCACACAAATGTAAGCACAAACTAATAAAATTGACAGGTTACATCTTCCAGGCTATTTGTGTGATCATTTCACACGAATGTAAGCCCTAAATAATAAAATTTGCAGGAAGAAACACCTAAATACTTCTCCTCAAAGTTGAAGCCAAACATTAGGATAGCTTGGGAAGTCACTGAAACACTTAAATTTTTCTCCTCAAAACTGAAGCCAAACATTAGGATAGCTTGGGAAGTCACCAGAACACCTAAATATTTCTCCTCAAAACTGAAGCCAAACATTAGGATAACTTGGGAAGTCACCGACACCTAAATATTTCTCCTCAAAATTGAAGCCAAACATTAGGATAGCTTGGGAAGTCACCGACACCTAAATATTTCTCCTCAAAACTGAAGCCAAACATTAGGATAGCTTAGGAAGTCACCGAGGCTCTCCTCTGGATCCATGAAATCCCCTTGTTCTTCCTCTTTTGGACTCTACAATAAAATGTTCCAAATTCTAACCAATCCTTTTTCACACCTCTACGTTCGAACTCATTGAAAAGTCCTACCCTTTGAAATTCCTTGAAGATAATATTTCCTTATTTTTATCGAGAGTGTTCTTAGGTGACTTTGGTCATTTATGATGTAATTAACTATAGGGGCTTGCCCCTATAAGAAGCATGCCCAAACCCAACTTAATATAAATCCTATTTAATTTGGTATATTAAATAGGAGAACTTGTCGGCAAATACAAAGGTTTTGTAGACCAAATAGATGTCATATATTCCTTAGTTTTTTTGATCGAGCCTCATCCTCAAGTTTTGTGTTTACCCTTCTTGATAGAAACAAGATTTGAGGTACAGTGCTCTTTCATTTAAACAATGAAAAATATGGTGTCAGTTTGATTTCATATTTTTCTAAAACTAAATATATATGTAAATTAAAACGTCCTTCTGAAGCGGGCGATAGGATTTTGATTCCACTGAATGACAGCTTCTTACGGGCAACTCCCCCCACCAAAAATAGCGCCGATAGCTTTTGGCGAATCCGCTGTGGACAAGATTTTCTCTCCATACATATCAATAAATTTTATCTTCACACATCGGTAATGTGTTCATCTCCCTCTTGGACCAAATTACCCTTCTTCCGTTGGCCTACTTTACCCATTTATATCTTGGGAAAGTACGGTTAACTCTTTGGACTTCAGGACTAGCTGTTCAACCATCATTGAACAGAGGGGTTCAGAAGGCCATTAAAGACTCCTTAAATTTTCAGGTGTGGTCGGACCCCCAATAGATGTGTTGGTGGAATAGTTCCACCTGGGAGTTGTCTGTCACTAATAGGTCCCGCACTGGGTCCTAAAATACTTCACATCTCCCTTCCAAATTTGATTTGCTATCTTACAAATTAAACCAAATCATGTTGTGCTGCGCGCACTTTGAAATTTTGTAATATTAGTTAAATTTTATACTTTTTCTTAAACAAAATTTTAGAATACCCGTAAATTAAGACCCACCCGATCTACAAATCAACCTCTACTTTCAGTGCTTGCACTAAAAATTATGAGGTTTTTGGCCATAAAGCTAACTCCGAAACTTTATGTTTTCAAGCCTGTTGCAATGGCTTACCCAACGCTGACCTTTTCTTGCAACCTGCCAATGAGCCACAAAGCCTGTAACCTCGCTCCTACCATCAAATTTGGAGCCGGATTTGAAGATCTCGAGGTCATCCTCGAAAAAGCCCTGTTTGTATTAACGAAGGTTCCTACTCCGGAAATACAAGAACCGTTTGCAAAATTCAATCTAAACTGCCTTCAAGACTTCCTTGCCTGCAAGAAGTCTAAAACTACTGCCGTCGTGGCACCCGCCAAACTTGCTAACCCCACTGTTACTAAGGGGAAAGAAGTAATGATTATTGAGGATCCGACTGAGGGATTAACTGCCCCACCACTTGTGTTTGAAATCAGATAAAGTTCGAGGACTGTCCTGCTGGCCCAAACTCAAAGGAGGAACCGTAACGAAAAGTTTGGAGGGCCATTAAAGCCCAGGCTCCCAAGGAGACACCCGTTGAGGAGGAGCCTCATCAAGATGAAGAAGTGTTACCAGAAATTTAGCGACTCCTACAAGGGAGTAGATTCCATCCTCTAACGGATACCGATGGATATGAGAGTGTCTGAAGGATCGCTGCCGCATTGCCATCACTTCATGAACACGGTGAGGAGAAAAAGAAGTTCACTTTTATCACTCGAGTTAGTGCAGTTTTCAAAAGGCTAGCTGCCAAAGAAGGATGTTTAGTTAGAGAGTTACTTAAATGAGTGCGAGATGCAATTTCCCCTTGCATGAAGAAGAGAATTTTTAAGGGCGTCAAATCTGCCAAACAGTCCCACAAGACAACTAGAGTACTGCCTACTCGCATCCCCGTTTGGTTCCGTTTAGGGAACAGAGTTGATACCGTAGTAATTACTAATTATCACACTACCACCAGGACCACAGGCTGTCGACCGGTTAAGTCAAGACTGGGTCCAAAAATCTTACCCGTCACTCATTATGAAGATATACCTACAATCTCAAAGGCAAAGACAAGACGATTACCTGACACTGTAGCCGGTCTACACCACGGGGAGCATACTTTCCCTTGACATACCAATGTTTCTACTAAGACACTCCATCCTGAGACATCATCATCGAAAAAGAAAAAGGTATGGGTACATAAGGTTGCTGCACTGATACAGTCCAGTGAGCTCGCGGGACAAGTAGTGAAACTAGGATCTGAAATATCTGACATTGTCGCGATAATAGCCAGCGAGATGGAGGAGCAAGTAGAGGATGTCCATCAAGGTCCTCCAGATCTTGAAGCGATCAAGGAATCAGTAATTGAAGAGAAAGTTGAGAAACTCAGGATCGAGATTTCCGAGTTAGCTCGAGAGCACGGAGTTGTCATCGATAGTAACGATGAAGATTTTGATTACAATGGTTATTTGGAGGAAGATTTCATGGATGTCCATGTAATTGAAATAAGAGCTGCTACATCTGCGCGCGAGGCTTAACCTCACATCAAAGAGAACACCGTAGATGACTGCGTAGGGCTGTCCTCCCAAGGAATGAGCAAGTTAGTCTACTGAAGAGAAGAATAGAAGAGATGACCACAGCCATGATCGCTATGGCCACTATTCATGGGCAATCCCAAGTACCACAATTGGCTTCTCCAGAGATCAATCAGCCAGAAATCATACAAATCACAGATGAAAGAAGAGAGGTTGCTTCAGCAAATAGAGACGAGCAACATAAGAAAGATTCTCCATCAAGTGTCTTGTCAGAAAAGGAATTCAAGAAATTGGTTGAACAAGTGTGGGGCGCTTTAACCCAATCTAAGGGTGGTGCATTGGTTTTAAAGGGTAGACCTTACCTAGAGCAATTCGATGTCGTGCCTTTCCTGAAGTGTTTTGTGGCCCCAAACTTCAAGATATTTGATGGGACTGTAAATCCCAGACAACATATAAAACATTTCTGAGCCAGCTGTGGCAATACGAGAAATAGTGAAGCTCTACTCTTCCAACAGTTCGTCAGTAGCGTGTCAGGAATTGCTTTTGATTGGTACGCTGACTTGCCCAACGGGTCAGTTAAAACATTTTTTGAATTATAACAATTATTTATGAAAAGATTTACCGGGGCACAACACCATGTATCTATTGAAGAGCTCATGATGGAAAAACAAAAGCCTAGCAAAACCTTGGTAGACTACATTTTGAGGTGGAGAAACCTTAGCATGAAATGTGAACCTCAACTACAGAAACATCATGTGATTAAAATTCTACTTAAAGCATTCATGGGCCAGTAGCTTTCATGCTTAAGGGACTCACCATCAAATCCTTTGAGAAGCTACTCCGCAAAGCTAACAGTCTTCAAGAGGAAATAAAGCACATGGAGCCACATGAAAAGGTTAAGTTGACCAGAGTGTTTGAAAAGAAATCGGGAGTAGTAGCGACCGTCAACAAAAAAAAATTAGCCGATAAAAATATACGTAGAAGAGCATCGCCAGTCTTCATCACAATACTCTAAAAAACAAAATAGTCAATCCAACCAACAACTGCCTCAAGAGGGATCACCTTGAATAAGGGATAAAAAAATGTTCTTGTCAGAGCGACGTAAGACGTGTATTCTTTCAAAGATGAAGCTATACCTAAAATATTTAGAAGTCTGATGAAGAAGCCAGAATTCAAACTACCAGATCCAAAGAAGCCTGAAGAGGTGGATAGGAAGAATGAGCCAAATTATTGCACATACCACCGGTTGCTTGGGAACACTATAGAAAAATGCTTCATCTTTAAACTGGCTCAAGAGGAACCTTAAAGAAGAGAACATAACAATCCTAAAAGAATATTTAAGAGAACCTGAAAAGCTTCCATAAATATGATTTTAGCTGAGCCAATCTCCCCAATTGATCCATATACTGGAACAGATGGATGGAGTACAACTTGGGATGAACTCAAGAGGGTCCTTCATCAAATACAGGATTCATCGAAACAAGCTTCTACAAATACCGAAGGAGAATGGAATGAGGTCTGGAGCAGATCATTCAAGAAAATACTGAACAAGATCCAGTCTGCATCAAAACAAGCCTCCATTCAGAGTCCGCAACATACCAAGCCCGAGATGAAGGTTTCGTCAGGAGATCCATCATCATCAAGGACGAAGAAGAAGAATAAAAGTGTCACTACAAAGATTGATAGCACGAGGGGTAGGATAGGGGTTGTCTCTGCTAGATTGGTTCGTCTCGGATTCGGGGAAGAAAATCCTCGAACCATTGACTTTGTATGATTATCTTTTTGTCCCTCCGGGGTCTTATGAATATAATGATTGTGATTTAGGCTATGTTTTAATTGTTTCTGGTGATAACGTAACTGATTATGACCGATCTATGTTTGATCTCAATCCCTAAAATGATCCTTAAATTGTACCTGAGTCTGATGAACTCGTTGTCAACTTTAAAGAAGACATCAATGATATCATTTACAACAGCACCGATAACGAGGAGCCAATTCTTGAGCATCATGGTACACCTCTTACCATCAACTTAGATCTTTTTGATGAAGAGGAATAGACACCTGAAGATTCAACAATGATATCTCAAAAAGAAGAAATCACATAAGTTAACTTAAGGAGTGGAAAAGTGTTACCACTAAGAACAGCTCCAACAGACAAAGGAAAGCAGATAATGACTCGAGAAGAGATACCTCCACCTCCACCAGTGGAAGAATCACATAATAAAGATAAAATTGGAGGATCATACAATGTAGACTACAATGTACTAGCTCATCTTAGGAAGTTGTCGTCCCGATTAAGCATCTACGACGCTCTGATCCTGTCCAAGGAGATGAGAGAGTCTGTGGTTACAGCTTTGCTTGACCCTTAAATTTGCTTAGCTCAGTTGGCCAACACATCCTCAGATGAAGTTTGTTCATTGAAAGAGCAACCTGGGGTAACCTTCACAGATGAAGACTTGCTACTCGGTACCGCCGACCACGATCGTCCACTCTACATCTTCGTGAACATCAACAGATTTGTGTTATCCAGAGTTTTAGTGGATCCTGGAGCCTCTCTTAACTTGACAAGCTTACGAACATTGGCCTATTTGGATATTGAAGCTTAAGAGCTTACGAACAATAAAATGATGTTAAGAGGATTCAATCAAAAGGGAGAAAGAGCCCTCAGATCAATTACATAACTTATGAAGGTTAGAGAACTCGTGACAACCGCTAAATTTCATATCATCAATGTCGAGACCTCTTTTAACACTCTACTGGGTCAACCATGGATTCATTAGCACAATATGGTTCCATCATCTCTACACCAGTGCATCAAATACTACAAAGATGGTCAATAAAATTGCATGAAAGGAGATTTACAACCATTTTCAGTGCATGAAGTTGGTATCCATGAAGATTCTGCCTACTATGCGCCTCCAAAGAAGACTGTCTTCCCTCATGAAGTTATCACAAATAAAGATGAAGATTCACAAGAATTAAAAAGAGGAGGCCATTCAACTCCGCTTCAGCGATCTTTCACCACTTCCTTACAACGAGTTGGTGAAAGTTTTTTTAGTGCGCGCACCCGAGGTCGAGGCCGGGGACGTGGACAAAGAAGGATCAATTTAATTATTGAATGGACTAGGCTAACCATCAACATTAGTGATGAAGACAGTTCTGAAGATGAAATAATGATGATAAGACGGAAGAAACCTCAGTACGAGATATCTAATGAAGATACAAAGAATAACGAATATGAAACAATGTATGATCGGATAAACCAGTATGTGGATATGCTATGATAGAAGATATAGAAAAGAATGAATATGAAACAATGTATGATCGGATAAACCACTATGTGAATGTTATGATCCTACTCCGATTCTCCCTCAAAAGGTCAAGAGTTTAGAGGTCAAGGAAGTCCGTAGTGTTGGTTCAAAACTGATCAAATTTTACTGTGCTTCTACCTCTACTCAGCTTGAAAAACATGTAAATTTGGATGATGATTCTAATGAATTAATGGATTTGCCTTTTGGTTACTTCTCGCATTGTGTTCAAAAATTAATTCAATAGGGACACTTACCAAAACAAATGCCAAAAGATAAATTATATTTTTTTAAAAAATTATGGAATGGTAAAATTCAAACTCTAAATTCAAAAAAGGGTCTCGGATTTGGTACAGTTGGACCAATAGATGATTCTGAATTTTGCATGGTTGTTATTGGTGAGTTAGAAGAGGATTGCCTCGATATAGAGGATGACTCTAGTGATCAACCAACAGAACATGCTCCACCAAAATTTGAGGAGGAAATTAAATCTACTGTGTATTAATTGAAAGAGATTAACCTCGAGACTGAAGAACAACCCCGACCTACATTTATAAGTTCTCTACTTAATGATGAAGAATCTGTAGAATTGATCAAACTATTAACAGATTCAAAGATTTCTTCGCATGGAGCTACGATGAAATGTCAAGACTGTCTGCAGAAGTTGCAGTCCATAAACTCAGGGTGGACAAGAATATAACCCCAGTAAAACAAGCTCCCAGAAGAATGCGCCTTGAAATAGAACAACAAGTCATCGCCGAGGTGAAGAAATTAATAGACGCCAACTTTGTAAAAGAAGAGAAGTACCCCATATGGTTGGCTAATATTGTACCTATTAAGAAGAAAAATGTACATATCCGTGTTTGTGTTGACTTCAGAGATTTGAATAAGGCATGTCCAAAAGACGAGTTTCCACTACCCATACTAGAGATGATGGTGGATATCGCTTCAACACATGAAATTTTCTCCTTTATGGACAAATTGTCGGGATACAAATCAAGATGGCTCCCGAGGATGCAGCACTTACATCCTTCAGAACACCGATTGGAATTTTTTGCTACACAGTGATGTCGTTCGGCCTAAAGAACATCGGGGCAACATATTAGCGTGCAATGATGATGATTTTTGACGACCTCATTCACAAACAAGTAGAATGCTACGTGGATGATTTTGTCATCAAAAGTAAACGAAAAATAGACCATTTGTATGATTTGGGGATCGTGTTTGAACGGTTACGACGATATAGCCTTAAAATAAATCCCTTAAAGTGCATCTTTGGCGTTACCTCTGGGAAATTTCTCGGATTCGTTGTCCGGCATCGGAGAATCGTGATCGACCCGGATAAGATTAAAGCTATCTTGGAAATGCCTCCTCCTAAATCCTTGAAACAACTACATTCCTTCCAGGGAAAGTTGGCATATCTGAGACACTTTATTTCTAATCTCTCAGATAGGTGTCAGCCTTTGTTGGCATTAATTAAAAAAAAATGCCAAATTTTTTTGGGAAGAGAATTGCCAGCGGGCTTTTGAGTATATTAAAAAATATATAATGACACCTCCTGTTTTAGCAGCCCCTATCCTAGGGAAACCTTTGATACTTTATACCGCGGTCTTAGATGACTCGCTTGGAGCCATCTAGCCCAAGTCAATGATGAGGGTAAAGAAAATGCACTCTACTACTTGAGTCGTTGCCTAATACCGATGGAGATAAGGTATCCACCTATTGAGAAGCTTTGTCTGACAATAATTTGTCCGCACAAAAGCTTAGACATTAAATGCTTTCTCATAAGATTACCCTTATCTGGAAAGTTAATCCATTACAATATTTGATGACCCGACCAACACTCTCCGGACGTTTAGCAAGATGGTCAATGATCTTATTGCAACTTGATATTCTGATGACCCGACCAACACTCTCCGGACGTTTAGCAAGATGGTCAATGATCTTATTGCAATTAGATATAACTTTTGTTCCCCTCTGTGCTATCAAAAGACAGATACTAGCAGACTTTCTCGCTGCACACCCACTACCAACTGGGTCCTCTCTCAACGAAAAGTTACCAGATGAGCAAATAGTACAAATGGAATTCTCTAGTATTCAATGCTGGGAAATGTACTTCAATGGCGCTTTGTCAGCTAAAAAATACAAAGGATCCGACATAGTTATACCAGGAAAAGCAGGGATCAATTTGATCGTTATTATGCCAGATAAGGGTATGTTGAGGTTCTCATACCGCCTGACAAAGCCGTGCACCAACAATGAAGCAGACTATGAAGCTTTAATCACCAGGCTGGAAGTGGCAATCTCAATGGATAAACAAACATTGTTATCTATTGCGACTCCCAACTCATCATCCGGCAAGTCGCCGGATAATACAAAATTATGAAACCAAGGTTAGCAGAATACCATTAGTATATGATGAAGCTCCTGGAGTAGATTCCTGATGTGACTTTTTACAGGATTCCTAGGGGAGATAATGCCCATGTCGACGCTCTAGAAAAACTTGCTAAGGAAATGGCATGTCCCCTGGAGGATTCCATTGAAGTCACAGTGCAAGGAAGATGAGTCTTATCTTAGATCGATCTCAAAACTCTACAAAAGTTTAGAAAAGAAGAAAAAATAAATATTGTTGCAGACGTCAACGATGATTGGTGTAAGCCATTAATAGAATATTTGCATACTGGAAAGCTGCCAGCACCACATCACAAGAAGGGCCATGTCTTACGCCTTGATGGGAAACATTCTCTATAGAAGATCATTCGATCAGATGTGGCTACAGTGTTTGAGCAAAGTCGAAGCACAAAATATTGTCAAAGAGGTACATGCCGGATTGTGTGGCGCTCACCAGTTAGAGCCGAAAATGAAAATTAAGATCAAAATACTCGGATATTATTGGCCAGCAATGATGTCCGATTGCATGGATATAGCCAAAAAATGTCACCAATGTCAAGTGCATGGGGTGGTCTTACACCAGCCGCCAAATGTGCTACACCCAACTGTTGCCTCGTGGCCATTCAAGTGTTGGGGAACAGACATAATAGGTCTGATAGACCCTCAATCTTCCAAAGGACACAAATTTATACTGGTTGCTACAGATTATTTCTCCAAATGGGCAGAGGCAGTACTAATACGTGAGGTTACGACACAACACGTCCTTTAATTTTTCAAAATCCAAATTATCTATCATTTCGGAGTACCGCGAAGAATAATTTCCAACAATGGGACTGCTTTCAGAAGCACAAAGATCAACAATTTTGTCAGAAGATATGGGATAGATTGGAGATACTCTACAATTTACTATGAAGATCAACAATTTTGTCAAAAGACATGGGATAGATTGGAGATACTCTATGATTTACTATCCTAGAGCAAATGGTCTGGCTGAAGCTTTCAAAAAAACACTGGTACAGATTTTGAAGAAAACACTGGATGAAAACAAAAGAGATTGGCACAACAAACTATTAAAAGCCTTGTAGGCCTATGAGACGACTTTTAGGACTCTCACTCAGTGTACACCCTATATGCTTGTGTATGGAGCCGAGGCCGTGCTACCACTAGAAATCCAGACACCATCTCTCAAAGTCGTCATTGTCAATCAACTCATAATGGAAGAAAGTGCAAAACTCAGACTTGAAGAACTGGAGAGTCAATAGGAAAAATGACTAGAAGCACAAAAATATTTGGAGCTTTACCAGGCGAAGATGGTGCAAGCCCATGATAAATTGGTCCGCCCAATGACATTCAAAGTTGGTAACCTTGTACTTGTGTTCAAAAGGCCTATTCTTGCATGCCGCAAAATAGGTAGAAAATTCGAGCCAACTTGGGGGGGACCATTTGTCATTGAAAAAGTCTACATTGGAGGAGCCTACTCGTTAGTGGACTTCTAAGGTGAAAGACCCGTGTTACCAATAAATGGACGATATCTGAAAAGCTATTACGCAACCTAATGCCACTTGCCTATGCTTGCTTTGAAATTTAGAAACTTTGATTTTTTTAGGGTTATCTATGTGGCCAAATGTCTATGACTGGGTCCAAATTTTGTAATTAAACTTAATATAATGAAAATTTTGAGAAAAAAATTTTAAACTTCAAATTTTCTCCTTTCCACTTTTGAGTATAATGTTCCACTAAATTAAACAAAATTCATACATAAAATAAACAATTCATTTCACCAAAACAAACTAAAATTTAATTTAATAAATACTTTCTTTGGTTCTTGTTCATGCCAAGTTTCAGCCCACTAACATTTTTCCTGTCGTCTGTAGAAAAATGTCGGGACAGAGTTTTATCTTTGCTTTCAAGGATGGCTGGAGCCTCACACTAAATGAGAAGATGACACTGCAGGGCGGTACGATTGACTTCAACATGGATTTTATCCAGGTTGACATGGACTACGAAGGTCCTCTCATGGATGTAGTCAGCTGCAAAGAGAAAGTGGGATTGCCTTCACTATTGAGGGTGACTGCTAAAGATAATGTATCACATAAAGGCAAGAATGTGATAACAGAGCAAGATCCGATAGAAGGGCCTAGCTGTCTGCCCTCTATGGTAGCTACACCAGTTGGGGCCAAAGTGGCCGCCAATAAGGAACGGCTGCCATGTACTTCACTTTGCAGGACGCAACGCAAGAACTCCAGCCGCAAGAAGCATAGAGCTTTTCTATGACAAGTATGCAGACATCAGAGAGAGACGAACCACTTGCTCACCCCTATTCCTGATGGGAATATTTATGATCCAGAACATAAAGAAACTTCTGCTAGCTTACCCACCACGGATGAAGAACCAAGATTCATGACAGAGTCAGACACACTTTCAATTTCAGATGTTTTATGCAAGGGTTGCCCGACGTGCAACGCTGAAATACCGGCTGGGACATCAGCCAAGGGCATGTTTGTAATATGCCTGAATTACAATGTTCTACATTTATAGCATTTCAGTACAATGGAAGAGTATACCTTAAGCATCGATGGGTCTCAGGCTTAATATTTTATGATGGATGAGCCATACATCCCACTGGGGACAGATCAGTTTGTACCATGAAGCCCAGGGTCGTACATACCACTAGATGTCGAGTCTCATGTTCCAGATCAACCAGTGCCATTTTGCGTTCCTGCCAATGCTCGAAGGGAAGAACGCCCAAAACAGCTACCAACCCCTAGTAAAATAGAGTACTACAAAATAAGTAAGTATATAAAAGAAAATTTCAATTTTACGAGGAAGTCCAGGGAAAATTCATCAACATACTGGAGGGATTAGAACTCTATACCAGAGTCTTCTCAGATACTGACGAACAAAGTATACTTGACTGCATTTTTGACCTAATGGACAGAGGTCGAGCAGGTTTACTTATGGAAAGAACCTATTCCGATCCAAGGAAATGGATGCGAGGAAAAGGGAGGATTACTATTCAGTGTGGCTGCTGCTACAACTTCACAAATGACGGACAAGAGAATCCGCTTAGGATTCTCAGACACGATCAAGTAGATCTTCTACCTCCAATGATAAAGTGGATGATCAAAAGAATGGTCAAATGGAGTATTTTGCCTGCTACCAGCAATCCAAACAGTTGTATTATCAACATTTATGACGAAGGAGACCGCATACCTCCTCACATTGATCATCATGATTTTGTAAGACCCTTCTGCAAGGTCTCATTTCTGAGCAAGAGTAATATTTTATTTGGGAAAGAAATCAATATCGTCGGCCCTGATGAGTTTAGAGTCTCTAGAAAGATTCCTCTACCAGTTGGCTCGGTGCTCTTTATTAAAGGCAACGGTGCAGATGTTTTCAAACATTGCATACGAGGGGTACGACACCGTAGGGTGTCTGTGACTTTCCGCAGGATGGATGACAGAAAATGCCATATGGATTCCAGTTGGACGCAAAACTGGAAGAGCTACTATCGTACGAGCTATGAGAGGGTTGTACCTCTAAGTACATGCGAAGGGAACTCTTATCCTGGAGCATGGTTTAGAAGGCCTGCTTGATCAATAGCTCGTCGTACCTGGTATAGATGGTTAGAGGGTTCACTTTTTTTTTTATATAGCAACATGATATGTATCTGATATATTCAGCCTACAATGTATTCATAGGATGAGATGTTCTGGATGTACTTCAACATGGAGTATATATTGTACTTTTTTGAGGCATTAGCCTATGTTCAATCTGTAACATCTTTATGGGAGCAGATTAATAGAAATTTCTCTCAAAATGTGCCTTTTTTGTCAGTTGCCTTTTTGTGCGATGGATGAAAGCCACGAACCATGTGTTGGTTCAGACTTTCAATGAACAAAGAATAAAACAACAAACCTTTAACAATAAATAAAAATTAAATAATCACCAATGAATAAACAACAAAAAAATTTCTTTTGAAAGTCAACCAAATAAAATTAACACTTTAAAAACTTATTTTGAAAAATTAAATGTGATAAAAACAATAAAAAAAGAAAATGAATATGTTGATTGGATTCTCTCATTTTTGGAGTTTCTTACTCTTTGTGTGTGTAGCACAACCATCTTTATCTGCATTAACTTTCTTCACATCCCTACAAAATTTCACATTCTGCACAAAACCTCACCAAACTCTGCAAATCTTCTTCAACAAAATCAACCTTTTCACGTGACACATTTCTGCAAATTCAACATGACAAACTCTCTACACTGTTTTCATATGACTCTTGGGTCAGTGCCCAAATTTTGACTCCCCATATTCGAGGATCGATGTGAGGCCCCATTCAACGGATGTTAGGGCTTCCAATTCCTTCAAATTTTAAATTCTCCGAATATTGGTGTGAGGCCCCCTTTAATGGATGTTAAGGCTTCTAATTCCTTCAAATTTCAAATTCTCTGAATATCGATCTGAGGCCCCCTTCAATGGATGTTAAGGCTTCCGATCCTTCAAATTTCAAATTCTCTGAAGATCGGTGTGAGGCCCCCTTCAATAAATGTTAAGGCTTCCGATTCCTTCAAATTTTAAATTCTCCAAAGATCGATGTGAGGCCCCCTTCAATGCATGTTAAGGTTTCCGATTTCTTCACATATTCTATTCACATATTCCCCAAAAATTCACATGTGTGAATTTGCATATTTTCTGCATAAGCACACATATTTTGCTTGTTACCTCTTGAGTTGGATGTGAGTCCTGGTGCTTTTCTTCTCAATGTAACACACATATTTTCTTGTCACTACTAGGGTTGGATGTGAGTCCTAGTGCTTTCCTTCCTAACGCGACACACATATTTTTTTATCACCTTTTGGGTTGGTTGTGAGTCCTAGTGCTTACCTTCCTAACATGAAGCACATATTTTCTCGTTACCTCTTAAGTTGGATGTGAGTCCCTGTGCTTTCCTTCTTAATGTAACACAAATATTTTCTTGTCACCGCTTGGGTTGAATGTGAGTCCTAGTGCTTTCCTTCCTAACATGACACACATATTTTCTTATCACCACTTGGGTTGGATGTGATTCCTAGTGCTTTCTTTCCTAACGTGACACACATATTTTCTTGTTACCACTCGAGTTGGATGTGAGTCCCAGTACTTTCCTCCTCAATGTAGTAGATATTTTCTTTAGAGCAGGATGTGGGCCTCTTTGTTTTCCATCTCGATTCGGTCCTCCCACACCATCCTATTCTCATATTTTGAAATAAGTTTCAAGACCACGTTAAATGGATTATGACACATGATTCTTATTTTGGGATTGATACCCAAATTTAAATTTCCACCTCGGCGCCAGCACTTATAAACTGACTCATATCCATTATAAATACCCGAAATTTCATAACTCAAAATTCACTCTTCAGTCCCCAGCGAGAGTCCCTACTCCTTGATTTCAATCAGGCGATCACCTACTAATTCCCCAGCAGAAACAAATCACATACACAACTCTACACGTACTTACAGGTCTGTTGACTTAGGAGTTTATTTTTGTTTTTGTTGATCTTGTCGATCAACGCCAATACCCGCGGTGTGCTTGCCCAGCACACCACTCCTATTGAAGGTCCATTTGCTGACCTCACTTTTGGTTGAGGTTTAGTTTTTCCTCTTTAGTAGCCTAAGGTCTAGCCATAGGACTTTTCTATTGACTATTCCTAGAAAATTAGACAAGGAACCCTCACCATTAGAAATTTCAAACTCTTCTCTACTCAACTTGAAGTTCCACATATTGGTCATAACCTCTAGCACTTAATAAGTGAGGTCATTATAGGGGAACACAAGATTAGTCACCCATATAATTGCTTGATCTTAGAGTTGACCCTGGGTGTTGGTCTAGGGCTAAGGCACTCACTTGCAATCACTTGCACTCGCAATCACTCACTATCCTAAACTTAAACTTCTATGCTTTGAGCCCTTGATACTTTTGGGAGAGTCATGTAGGTGATCTCCTAAACCCATTAGCCCTAGGCTAAGGTTTGGATAAGACTACTACATAGAGGACCTAAAATGGGGTTTCCATTAGTCCATGGCTTATTGATAGTGGTTGGTACCTTAACTCTACCAAGACACCGAACCTAGCCTTTTGCCCCTAAATTCCCCCAAATTACCTAGATACCTTTGGGACCTCAAATTTGGTCAAAATTCCCAAATTTACCCAAAATACCAAACTTGACTCAAAACTCATTTCAAACACATTTAAAACACCCAAACTATCCAAAATCAATAAAATTGGCCAAATTACTAAAATACCCCTCCTTACCCCAAAATTCAAAAAATTTCAAAAAATCCCAAAAATTCTCAAAACCTCCAAAATATTCCTAATTTCATTTTTCTCAACAATCACATGACCCAATTTTGCCAATTTAACCATCTTTGATCAAAACCCCCAAATTACACCTTAAAGACCCATATTTTCCCCAAATCACTCTAAATGTCCATCAATTTGATCCCAATCTCCCCAAAATTCAATCCCAAACTCAAATTTACCTTCAATATGACCAAAACAAACTAAATTCATGCTCAATTGACCCATTCTTTGAGTACAATTTTAATTTAGATGAAAACCCTAATTTTGGCCCCATGACTGGTTCCACCAAATTGAACTCATAACCTACTCCATTTGCCACAATTTATGTTGAAAAACCTTCATACCATCAACATATATCAAAATTAACCTTCAATTGGCCTTGGGGGAACCTCAAATTCATTTGATTTCAACCTAAGTTCAAAGGCCCCAAATTTGCCCCAAATTGGCCATGTCTTAAAATCTCACCAAATTGATGGCCTTACCCCAAAATTTCCACTCTATCCCTTCATGAAGAATATTCAAAACACCTCCCTTGATCATTTAAACCATTCAATTTTGACTTAGCCCAAGGCTAACTTAACCAAGACCCATGTCTAGCCCAACATGCCCAAATTGGCCAAATTTCAAAAATCCCTCAAATTGACCTACCAATTGAACTCAAAATCACTTCAACGCTTCACCAAAAATATTCATAACAATCATCTACACAATTTTCATAAATTAATTGGGTCAATTCACATGGCTAGCCTAGCCCAAACCCAAGCTTTGATCACTTGAACCCACATTGACCTATGCATTAAAGATGGCCTAACTACCCCAAAGTCATCAAATTAACTCCACCTCAGCCATGGATTAGACCCTAAGCTTGAGCAAAAAACCCATCTAACCACCTAAAATAAGCCATGGACCAAAGTTCCCCCAAATTAAGGGATTTTATTTTCAAAAATGCACATGCTTAAGATACCCTTACCAAAACTAAACCTCATTGCATTAAGTTGCTTTGAGAGATTCCCTTGGATGCCCTGAGCATCTAGCCACCTCCCCCTGCCATAACTGGTGGGCCTAGTCACCAGAGAAGTTCAAAATCGAGAGTCACCCCCATAGAACTTCACCCAAATAAAACCTAGAGGTCAGCTCAGCTAAACCAAATTGTAGAGCTCCTCTGCCCTCCACCTAAGCACCACAAGCACCCAAACATTTGCCCTGAGAGCCACCCCGTGACCATTTTATAAAAACTCATCTCCACGGCCATGGGAGGTGTGCTAAAATTTTCTCAGAGAGAGCTTCCCAAATCACTCACAGAGCTTCTTTGAGACCTCCACAGCCCAATCCAATCACTCCATTGCATTGATTCCCCCTGTGTAACCCTAATTATAAGCTTAAAAATTAGGGCAGATACATGACATCCCTGAAAACTCCACCAAACCTCAATTGCTTGTGCCCACACCTTCACAACAGCAAGAGAAGACAAAGCCCCATCAAATTACCCTCTGAAATAGCCTCTATAATAGCTGTAGACTAGCACCCAAAATCAGTCTTGATCAAAATCATACCTAGGCTTTATACCAAAATCAGAGGCTCAATCTCTAGTTTCCTTGGATCCCAATGAATGTGCCAAGACCCTCTGATTGAAGCTTCACTTCTCAGAGCCAAGGTATAAAACTTCTCTTATTCTCGAGCCTATTTGAACCCTTCATTTATTTTGAGTTGATTTCATGGCATCATAACCGTATGGAAATGTTCATTTAGTCTAGACGAGCATTTAAAAAAAATCACTTAATTTGGTTAAGAAATGAGAGAGTTCTTAAGACTAGAAGATGGACGGTTCTCGGGCTAGGCTATCGGGGACGATGACGGGGAGCCGTCCGATCGTGCGTGTATCGAATGGACGGAGGAGATCAAGCCGGACAGCGCTTCTAAATATAAACTGTTGGCCGAGTTGGCGCTGAGGTGGACAACGACGTCAAATGGAAGTGCGCCTTGTAGAGCTTTGGAGCCGTCATAGGTTTAGGTGGCAACACACGTTTAAATAGATAAATAGGGATTTAATTAATTCAGAAAATGATCCCTAACTTAAAAAATCTATATCTTGGTGTAGAAAAATTACAAAAATAAAATGAAAATACTCTCTTTCTCAGTGAACAGAAGAGAACAATGTAGAAATAAGTTTAAGTCCATGTGATGCATATTTTATTTATAATTAATTAAATACTGATTTGAATCTTTTGATTCTCCATGCTTATAGGCATTTCATTATAGCTTGAAATTTTATCATGTTTTTACCTCTACCTTTGGGAACATCCTTTGATTTTTCCAAAGTCAGAGGAGGTCCCTAGACAGAGAATCACATTTTTCAAGTTTATGTACATTGTTTGCTTAAAATAATCATGGAAATTAGCATTTTTCGTAGAAAAATCGAAGAAAATTTTGGATGGTTTACTATGACCAGAGAACCCTTAAAAAAATTTCTCATGAGCCAAGTCATTCAAAATACACCTAATCTTTATAAACCCTAAATCACTAAGATAATTAATTTTGAAAAATACAAACAACAAAATGACTTTATTTTTTTTCTCCACTATTTTTTAGGATCCAAAGAACTCACCATAAAAATTTCAAAGCATTTTAAGTTCATTTGATAACGTAAATTGAAATTTCAAGTTAATTAACATTATTGGCACTAAAATGATTTTAAATAATTAAAATATAACTTGAAAAATTATAAAACTTAGTTTTTTGAGATCTCTATAATCAGGGGTATTTTCTAAAAGTAAAATAATACTTAAAATAAAAACTTGATTTTTAGCTTATTTTAAATATTTAAAATAATTAAAAATCCATAACAATCATAAAAATAATAAAATTCAAGGATATATTCTAAATTGTTTCCTCAGCACTTAGGAACAATTGGAATACTTTTCCTGGTTTTCTAAATAAAGATATTGAATTTTAAAGCTTAAAAAAGATTTTTAAAGGCTAAAAATGAATTTTCACTAAAATAATGCCAATAAATCAAATAAAATTTAGAAAAATATAAAATCTTCTCCTCTAAGTTCTTTGACCTGAGGATGACTTTTCAAAAATATAAAACTTGATTTTCTCAATTTAAAATATTTTATAATTAATAAATAGCTCTAAAATTAAAATAATTCTTAAAATTCAAATAAAATTCAAAAAATCATGAAATTTGGTCCAAAGGCTTCTTTGGTCTAACTCTACCTCCAGTAAAAATTTTAAGGGATCGAAATTTACCTAGATCAAATTATGAATTTTCTTTGGAAAATCCTATTTTTGCATGGCAATAATTACATAAAATAAATTAAATTTTGAAAAATCACATTTTGTCCTCTGATGTCTTAACTGACCCATGAATGCGGTAGGATAAAAATTTCAAAGTCATTTAAATTGAGTTTGACAAATTATGAAGTATTAGAGCCTTAAGGGCAAATATGTATTTTTGGAAATTTAGTCTTAATTAACATTTAGGCTTATGTTAAAGAGGGAAATGGGTAACCCTTTATCTTAGAAACATAAGGGGTTAATTGGTAGAAACCAACCTCACTTTCCCAATTGAAAAGATAAGTTAACAAATTTCTAAATTATTAAAATTTGGGAGTTTATTAAAATAAAATGAACCTAGGGCTTAGGGGTATGCCTTTTGAAGTCCATAACTAATAAATTTAATAGCCCTACTTTGATTTTCTAATAAAATTAAAATCATGAATTATGACCACCTAAAGCTTAATTTTTTCAAAACTAATTAAGACACTCACCTAGGACGTAAGAGCTTAGTAGTGACTTAGGTTAAATCAAGTTTCATTTAAATGAGGATTAGAAAAACAAATTCAATTAAAATTAAAACATCTTTCAAAGACTACAAGCCCAATTATAACAAAAATTTGGTTAAGTGTTCCAATAACACTAAATTGCCTTTTTAAGAGTCTTCACCCAAATAATTTTCAAAATTAAATTACAGATGATAATTACCTTACTCTTAAGGATAATTGAGACATCAATGTTCATTGAGCATTAAGGTGTTTTATAGGATGAATCATTAAGTAACATAATAAGTTTAAAAGAACTCCGAATTTTCCCCGAGGAAGCGAGAAAGTAGCACGGACCTTCTTCTTTCTCTAGATCAGTTGGATAAATTGGAAATCTACTAAACTTAATATATTTTGCTTAACAACATCATCTTTAATTAAACTCCTATGGACCCACCAAGATATGACCTACGGTTAGACAGGTCGCCAAAACTTTACTTCATATTTTCATATAAACTGCCTTAACATGCCTTTTGAGTTTCAGGTGATGGAACGAGAAGACTCGCCAGGTACGCTTTTACAATTTTTAGTGTTGTATTTCTTATACTTTCATACTGTGCTTTTATACCTGCAAACTTGCATGCTAAACAATGAGGACACCTTGCATGAAAACTAAAACTATCAGGATAGCCACAAAACCAAAACCAAAACCAAAACTAAAATCAACCAAGATGAAATTCACCGCCACAACATTCAAAATATAAAACAACTCAAAATTTAATCATAAACATCACACAAAAATACAAATTGCAACTAAATTAAGATGTCTCTATCGGATGATCGGGAATTCCTCAGAGGAGGTAACCTACAGTTTCTAACGAGGCTTCCCATAGTCTAAATGAATTTATGGAACTCATTAAGTTAAGTTTAGTAAGTTCATTTGGACTAAGTGAATCCAATAAAAAATAGTGGTGCTGGAATGAGGGAACCGTAGGATCCTAACCGGTGTCGCTCTAATCAACTTTAACATGACCCAAAAAAAAATTTAAAGAACTTCAACCATAAGGCCACCTGATTTGACATTATAACTTGACACAATAGAAAAATCAAACTCCTCGCGGCGAGGAGCTTGGAGCTAGCATGGTGGGCAGCACGACCATCTTCAACAGCAAAACATGTTTTACCCAGCTAAACCAATCTTCCTTCCTTAGACTTAAACAACAAAGTCATAGGACTTTGAGGTTGCTTGCTTATGCAAAGTAAATCCTCATCTTATCTTTAGGCCTTCGTATAGCCCTGTTATACAATATAAGCCCTAACTCGTCTTAGTATTCTGAGGTTGTCATTTGTTACAACCTAAATCCTCACATCTTCCAGGCTATTTGTGTGATCATTTCACACAAATGTAAACCCTAACTAATAAAATTGACAGGATGAAACACCTAAATATTTCCCCTCAAAACTGATGCCAAGCATTATGATAGCTTGGGAACTCACTGAGGCTCTCCTCTGGATCCATGAAATCCTCTAGTTCTTCCTCCTTTGGACTCTACAACAAAATGTTCCAAATTCAAACAAATCCCCTTTCACACGTCTACGTCCGAACTCATTGAAAAGTCCTACCCTTTGAAACTCCTTGAAGATAATATTTTCTGATTTTAATAGTATTGAAAAGTCCTACCCTTTGAAACTCCTTGAAGATAATATTTCCTGATTTTTATCGAGAGCTCTTAGGTGACTTTGGTCATTTAAGATGTAATTAACTATAGGGGCTTGCCTTTATAGGAAGCAAGTCCAAACCCAGCTTAATATAAACCCTATTTAATTTTTTATATTAAATAGGGGAACTTATTGGCAAATACAAAGGTTTCGCAGACCAAACGGATGTCATTTATTCCTTAGTTTATTTTATTGAGCCTCCTCCTCAAGTCTTGTGTTTACCCTTCGGGATAGATACAGGATCTGAGGTACAGTGCTCTTTCATTTAAACTATGAAAAATATGAGGTTGTTTGATTTCATATTTTTCTAAAATTGAATATATATGTAAATTAAAATGTCCTTCCGAAGCGAGCGACGAGATTTTGATTCCGCTGACCGACAGCTTCTTACGGGCAACTCCCCCCACCAAAAATAGCACCAACAGTATGTTTAGAGATCTCTCGCCATTTATTTAAAGAAAAAAGTGAAAAATATTTTAATTCTCACATCTGAGTTCAAGGCCGGGGACAAAGGCGAGGCAATGGAAAGGACATCATTGGACAAAATAATACAACTATCAGCTTTGACTTAGAAAGTAGCTCCAAAGAAGAAAATAATGAAAATAATATGATGAACATAAGCTTAAGGAAAGTTTGGCTTGAGATAACCATAGAGAATGAAGTCAAAGAAAAGGACAAGTCAGTGTATGATAGGATTAACCACTATGTATAGGCCATGACCTTAACCCCTATTCTACCTCAAAAGTTTCGGGGTTTGGTGGTTAAGGAAGTACAAAGTGAGGGTATGAAACCAATAAGATTCCATCTTTATTCTTCCTCTAGTTCTGTAATTAATGTAAAACTTGAATAAGATAATTCTATTGAATTAATGGAATTGCTTGTTGATTGGTACTCTCCATGTGTTAAGAAATTTTTTTAGCAGGGTCTTGTGCCAGCACAACTATCGAAAGATAAATTATTCCTTTTTGAAGAACTATGAAATAATAAGAATAGGGCTTTTAATTCAAAAGAAGGTGTTGGGTTCGACAGAGTAGGCCTAGTTGACTACATATAATTTTGTCTAGTTGTTACTAATTAACCAAGTGAAAATTGTCATGAAACATATGAAGTTGAAGATACAAAAATACAAGAAGCAATGTCAAAATTTGACAAAAATTTTATATATGGTAGATGAACTGAGAAAGACCAACTTTGGAATAGAAGAGGACACAAGGCTTACCTTCATAAGTTCTTTGATGCATGAAATGAAGCCACAAAAAATGATTGAGTTAATGAATAAGTACAATGATTTTTTCTTTTGAAAATATGATGAGACGCCTAGTTTAGCGCTTGAACTGGCAATCCAAAAGCTTGGAATAGTTCCTACTGTCACTACAGTTAAACAGGTTCCCAGGAGGATGCGACTTGAAATCAAGCAACAAGTTAAGTAAAGGTCAAGAAATTAATATAGACTAACTTCATGGCGGAAGAACTATACCCGACATGGTTAGCTAACATAATTCCAGTAAAAAAGAAGAGCGATCAGATTGAAATTTGTGTAGATTTCATAGATTTGAACAAATCATGCCCAACAGATGAATTCAAATTGTTGATCTTAGAATTGTTGGTGGACATTGCATCTTCATACACAATCTTCTCTTTTATGGATGGATCATCAGGATACAATCAGATAAAGATGGCACCAGAAGAGGCAACATTTACAGCTTTCAGGACATCAATTGAAATGTATTATTACACAGTAATTCTTTTCAAATTTAAGAGCACCGGAGCAAGTTAACAGTGTACAATGACGATGACCTTTGATGACCTCATCCAGAAAGAAGTAGAATGTATGTTATGTGGAAGACTTAGTCATCAACAATAAACTAAAGGAAAACTATCTACATGATTTGAATTTTTTTTTAAAGGTTGGGACAATTCAATCTTAAGATGAACCCGTTAAATTCCTCTTTTAGTGTCTCATTAGGGAAATTTTTAGGATTCATGATTTGTAATCGTGGAATTGAAATTGATCCTCAGAAGATTAAAGCACTGTTAGAAATGCCACCTCCCAAAGACTTGAAAAAATTATGATCTTTTCAAGGGAAGTTGGCTTACCTAAAGCGCATTGTCTCCAATCTATTAGGATGGTATTAACTTTTGTGCCCTTTCATGTTGTCAAAGGGCAGATCTCAGCAGACTTCCTTGCGGTGGACCCGCTACCAGCTAACTCTCTGCTTAACGATGAGTTATTGGATAAACAAATAAGGAGTTAAGAAGAACTCGATGAATGACATTGAAAGATGTTCTTTGATGGAGCTTCATCGGCATGCAAGGCTAGAGGCTCACAAATATTTGTACCTGATAAAGCTGGAGTTAGACTAATATTCATTACACCAACATGAGTGATGTTGCCGTATTTCTACACATTAATAGAGTTGTGCCCAAATAATGTGGTCGAATATGAAGCTTTGAGAACTGGACTGGGGTTGGCCATTTTAATGTGTATAACAAACATCGACATCTATGATGATTCGTAGTGGATTGTCCAACAGGTAGCTAGACAATACACAACTCTAAAACTAAAATTGGAACAGTTCATGCAGTATACAATGAATTTGTTGGAATTAATTATTAGTGTAATGGTATAAAGTATTCTAAGAGGAGAGAACGCTCTTGCCCTTGCCCTCATGAGACCCACTAAAAAATTTGTCTATCTGTAGAAGGATTCTATTAATGTATCGGTAATTAAATGATAGGTCCTCCCATAGATCGACATCGAAAGTCTGCACAAGCTCAAGAATGAAGAGGCAATTACTGTAGTCATAGAAGATAAAGAGGATTTGCACCTTTCATTTGTGGAATATTTGTAGAAAGTGAAGTGTTGGATGACAAGTCAAAAACCCATCAGATAAAAAAGAGATCATTGTACAATGCTTTGATAGACAATGTTCTATACAAAAGGTCATTTAACCAAATGTGGCTCAGATGTCTCAGTTGAGCAGAGGCCCAAGAAATTGTCAAAGAGGTGCACTACGGACTTTGTGGTACTCACTAGTCTGGGCTAAAGATGAAAGCGAAGCTCAAGAGACTGGGGTCCTACTGGTCAGATATGATGACAAATTGCATGTGGAGGGTGAGGAATTATCACTAATGTTAGATACATAGCATGGTCTTACATCAACCCCAAATGTGTTGCATATGATAATAACATCGTGGCCTATTGAGTGTTGGGGCACATATATCGTGCATCCAATATATCCTCCATCTTCTCCAAGTGGGTAGAGGCAGCATTGCTAAGGGAAGTTATAGTACCACACGTCCTACAAAATTTTAAGAATCAAATTGTGTATATATTTGGTGTAACTTAAAGAATTATCTTCGATAATGGCTCTGCTTTGAAAAACACTAAAATTAAAAACATCATCTGATGACACGACATAGATTGGTGATACTCCATAATCGATTACCCTAGGATAAAATGGATTAGTAGAAGTGTTCAATAAGGCACTCGTGCAGATTTTGAAGAAGACCCTCGAAGACAACAAGCGAAAATGACATGAGAAACTGCACGAAGCTCTAAGAGCCTACCGAATAATATGTCAAACTCTGACGTAGCCTACTCCATATGCTATAGTGTATGGGTATGAGGGGATACTTCCTTTAGTAGTACAACTACCTTCACTTAGGGTAGCAGTGGCAAGAAAAATTATGACAGAGAACAATAGAAAGCTCTGACGGTAGGAACCGGAGATTCTAAAAGAAAGAGGTTGTCAGCACAATAGAATTTGGAGTTGTATCAGGCAAAAAAAAATACAAGCCCACAAGAAGTTAGTCCTCCCAATAACTTTTAAAATTGGTGAATTAGTTCTCATTCTTCGAAGAACTATCCTTACACACCACAAGATAGGAGGAAAATTTATGACGATCTTGGAGGGACCGTTCGTGGTGGACAAATACTACTCAGAAGGATCATATCAGCTCATGGATTGCTAAGGCAAAAGATTGATGTTGCAGATAATTGGACGATATTTAATTAAATATTATTTATCATGATGAGCCTAGGGCAAATCCTTGCCTTCAAAGACACCGACAAAACAATTGTTTGTAAACTAGGTCCAAGGTGAAAATGAGATAATAAAAATTGTACTCTTAGTGAAATAAAATCAAATCTTCTCTTGAATTACAAGAAAAAATCAAATAACACCAAATACAGATTTAAAAAAGACATGGAATAAGAAAATTAATTAATAACAAATTATTATTCTTGTTTGACTTGGGATTGAACGTGCTATTGTTTGTCTTGTAAACTTAGCAGGAAAATGTCAGATTCAAGGTTAATTTTCTCATTCCGGAGAGACATTCACCTCGCACTCGATGAGTAGCGGGTGACAGGTGAAGATTTCATAGACTTTCACTTATATTTCTGATAAGCTGATAAGGTCTATGATGGGTTTGTGTTGACCATCGTCGACCAGGAGCATATACAGGGATGACGACCCATGTTGTCTTTCATGTGCAAGGAGGTTGACCAGCCTAAAAGGAGAAGAAAATTACCAAAGGTTACGGAGACAACCAAGGCATATAGCATTCAAAGCATTAGAAATGGCAAAATGAAGTCTAAGATACTAACCACAGAGGGTGAGCTTCTCAGTGGTCCCCAGACAAAGTATGCAGAGTCCCAGCTCAAAAGGTGGGTACCCCAATCTAGGACGTAGCGACAAAACTTGAACCACCTGGACCATTTATAGAAAAGATTGACACAGGAATCAGATTCCACAGATCTCCACCGATATTAGAGGACAATTAGATAGCAAATCAAACAGTAGAAGGGGATGTTCTCCAATCACCCGTTAGACAAATAGCTATAGTTCTTGGAGCTCGCTTTGCCAGCGTATACACTGGTTGATCCTTACAAAGGCTGCATGGAGTGTGATGCTCACCCCAAGAAGTGCATCGTGATTCAACTCACACAAGGTCCCAAGAAGCATGGAAGTGTAGAGCCCTACCATAGTTCATCCAACCCAGATGACTACAGATTATTCTTGGAGGGGAGTTAGAGAGATTCCAGTAAGTCATCGGGTAGAATTTTCAACATTTTAAAAGAATTCAGGGGAATAATGTCAGCATCTTGAAGGGATTGGAACTCCACACTAATGTGTTTTCAGAATCAAAGCAGAAGAAAATTGTTGACTGCTTTTCCAGCTTAGGGATTTGGGTCATGCAGGTAACCTATGACTAAGAATTTACTCCAAATTGTATAAGTGGATGAAGGGTTAAAGAAGAATCACCATATATTGCGGATGTTCCTAGAACTTTATAGTCAAAAGTGAGGGAAATCCCTTAGGGATTATCCACCATGATGAAGTTGATCATGTGTTAACAAAAATCAAGAAGATTGTGAAGAGAATGATTGCTTGGCACATTCTACAACCAAAATGCATGCCCAATAGCTATTAACATCTAAGAGGAAGAGGGTTGCACTTTGCCAAACATTAAACACCATGACTTTCTATGACCATTTACCATAATATCATTAATAATTGAAAAGGACTTTTGTTCTGGAGGACATCTTAAGAGGTAAGGTTGTCTCCTCATAGTCGCAGACCACCAAGTAAGCAACAAAACATGGAAATGGAAATTTTGTTATATTGATAAATATCATTATTATGATTTCAGCATTTTGACATCATTGGACTATTTACAATAGTTGGGTCTGAGAGATAAAAAATTTTGTACTATCGTTAAATAGTTCAATGAAAAGTTGTTTTGTTTGAAATATTTGCTCTATGCAATTTGTTTGAGGTTGTTGGACCAAGCGTCTCTTGGTTCTAACATTTTCAAAAAACAAAGAATGATACTCCATAAAGCTAATAATAACAATAATAAACAACAACATAAATGAAAGTGAAATGAACTTTCACACAAGAAAATCCAGAATCATGAAAGAAATGATAAAAGGAAGTGAAGTAAATAACAATGAAGAGAAGAATTCAAAACACCATTTATCATAAAGTTCACCCAACTAATCTAAGTAAAGTCAAAAAAAAAATTCAAATGCAAAATCAGATCTGAATTAGTAAAATCTTCTCAACAAATTTCTAGAGTCACCCTTCTCTCTCCGTAGGCCAAGGTTGTCGTCTAATAAGAATATTGGGTCTTCAGTCTTGTGTGAATGTGGTTTGGCTAGTTTTGCAAGAACAATGTATCTTCTCACACAAACACTTTCAATATAAACTTCACAAAATCTTCGAAGATTCAAATTCCAAGAATTGAAATTTCAGGTTAGTGCAAGGATTCTAAGATTTTCTACAATAAAATTTAGGGAGTTCAATTTGGCCTTCAAAATATCCAAGATTCCAAAGTGTTTGGGAAATGACTCTGAATCGCTTCAAAGATATCTTGAAATGTTTCGAGCTCGTTTTGAACTTGTTATGTTGTTCTATTAATCGTCCCGAGGTTGAATAAAAATTACACCGCTACTCATTGAATAGTGAAAATTTAATTATCCCAAGGATAGGGTATTCAATTAATTAGTTGATATTTCACTTAAGATTTATGTTGGTGGATGCCCCCAAGGCAAGTTTAAGTCAATAAAAATTTTATACCCACCACTAAAGTTCGGATTGTAGTGTTTATAGGTATTTACCATCAATCATGTTACCTTTTCTAAATCTTATCAAATAAGTTTAAATATCAAGCCTAGATCACTACCAAGCCCTTAACTATCTCAATGGGAGAATTTATTATTATTAAAATGTTAAACTTAAGTGATTTGTATTCTTATTGAAAGATCACATTATCCTCAATTGTGGGCCTAAAATAAGTTAATTATCATATTCCCAACCTAAGCCCATCACTTTATAAAGCATTTGATTTTCATTAACTTCAAAATCCTGATAATTTAGAAAATTACAATTCTACTATTATCATGGAAAGGTGGCAAATTGGTTTCTGTCTTTTATCTCATTGTGTTTCATCATCTAAAAGTACTTATTAAGATCAAAGTTACCAATTTTTCCCTTTGGTTAATCCTGAATATTAATTAAGGTACTAAAATTTAAAATTACCATTTTGACCTTTGAGCTCTCCACTTTATAACTCATTAAGCACAAATAAATTAACATTGAAAAATTTAGAGTACCCTATCCATGGGTTAATTGAAGCATCAGAGGAGAAAATGTGCGTTTTCAAATTTTTATTTATTTTAAATAAGTATTTTAACTTAGAAAATATAATTTTTTATATTAATTTATTTAATCAATCAAAATAAAGTTTTTTGTTTATTGAAAATTATTAGAGGTTCACCTAGGTCAAAGAAAACTTAGCAAAAGTTTCATGTTTTTTTAAATTTAATTTTTATTATTACAATTATTTGTTTATTGACTTAAGTAAAAAGAAAATATGTTTTAATCACAAATCTTTTTTTTAATATTTTTATTAAATCTCTCTGAGTCGAGAGAACTCAGATAAATAAATTTTCTATTTTAGTGATTTTTAATTTATTTATTATAATTATTTTAATAGGAAAATAAGGAAAATACTTTTTTAGGCATTTAAAAATTTATTTTTAACTAAAAAAAATTGGGAAAAATACTTTAGTGAGTCCCAAGTGACAAAGAAATAATTAGGTACATTTTAATCCATTTTTGTATTTTTGAAATTTTTAGTTATTTTTAATTATTTTTAATTTAAAGTATAGCTTAAAAATGAAGTATTTTCTTAATAATAGCTTTTACATTTCTTAAGTGCCCCTGATCATAATGAACTCAGAAAACCACTTCTCATAAATTTTCTAAGTGTATTTAATTTAATTTAATTATTTTTGTACAAAAATGCAAATTTTCTCATAAAATCAAGTTTAGTACTTAAACTTAATCAAACAATTTTTAAATTTTTATAGTGAGTTATCAGAAATTTTCTACACAATGGGGAATTGATTTTATTAATTTTTAAGTTAATATTTAATTTAAAAAATATTAATACAAATTATAAACATTTAATTAACTATAGAAATGTACAAAATTATCCAAACCATTCTAATATTTTTCCTAAGATCCTCTGACCACAGGGAACCTACTAAAATTTATCTCATAATTTTCCAAGTGGTATTATAATATATATATATATATATAAAGCCAAAATAGCCATCCAAACTTGAAAATTAAGGTTACAAGCACATAGATGCTCTGTGACCTTGAAAAAATCATAGAACATCTCTTCTATCTTGTGGAACAAACAATCATTGTTTCAAGCGATGGTGAACATTATTTAATCATAATTAATTAAATATCACGGAGACCAATTAATTAATTAAAAATCAGAGACTCAACAAATAATTTTTATTTTTGTCTACATTATTTTGCTTTGTTCACTAAGCAAGAGGGCATTTTTATTTTATTTATATGATTTATCTATGCAAAGATATTGATTTGTAAGGATCTCACATTTAAATAAATAAGAAAAAACCCTATTTATCTACATATCCAGCTCATCCTACGGTAGCTCCAAAAAGCCACGCGGAGCTCCGCTATTTGACGCTGCCTTTTGACTCAGTTAACATGTGTCCCACAATATCATTCCATCCGTTTGTTCGGCATAATACAGAGCGTCCATTTGATACACGTGTGATAGGACATCATCTGTTCATCGTTTCAAACTGACCTAACATGTAAGTCATCCACAATAAAACCTTAAGATCTTGAGCTAAACTTAACCAAATAACTCCGGGTTTATTCCTACACCTTCATCTACTCAAGACGACCATATATATAAGGCTTATATGGTATGAAATACAGTCTATATGCATGGGGAATCAAATTAAGCTCACATTAGGGTGAGAGTTGAATTCATTTGTTCTCAGAGGTGTAGCCTCATTCAGATTGTTGGACAAGCTTCAGAGGAGTCCAAAAAAACTTTAGATGAGATCCTATGCTGTGGTGAAATGTCTAGCTATGATTTCTACCAAGGAGGTTTTCAGGTGTTGGTTTAGAACTAGGTTAGAAACTCTCTGTGATGGGGCTTTTATGAGGGATCAACTCCCCTCACTTTGTGGATGGTGTGAGCACAGTTAATTGAACTTTGGTGGACTATGGAAGTGTAGGGAAATATGTTCTTATTTTGGCAAGAAATTAGCTTGAGAAATTAGCTCAAGGTAGTGGATTTGCGTGGCTAGAAATAGTGGGCTTGCACTCAGGATGGTTTGGAGAAGCTCTGGTGATATTTTGACAGAGTTTCCTCTAAATTTCATGCTCTTTCTCCTTTGGTCGTGAAGGGTTCCATTTATAGCCAGGGTTGCCTGGTAAAGCTCAAGGGGTTTTGATGGGTGCAATTTGAAGCTGAGGTGGAGAGAAGAAAAGCTCTAATGGCCAATGGAGTTTAGCCAACTTAAGTAAGTTCAATTTTTAGTTTTTGCCACTTTGGGATCTCCTGGCCTGGTTGTTTCCATTGGTTGAGGTGGTGTCTAGTCTGGGCTAAGTAATCTCTAGGCTCAGGGAAGTCAAGGGGTGGCTAATGACGGTTAACTCGTAATGTCAAGTGATGATGACCAAGATTTTTTGGTTTAGGCCAAAAAAGGTAGAAGATCCCTTCAATCAAAAGGCCAGTTGTTCAAAGCTCATATAGAGTGGGCTAGGTGAGTCTAGCCTGGTCACTAGAGTCCAAATAGTGGTTGTAGTGGCTTTGGTTTGATCAATTTGGTTTGGTTTGGTCAATTTTGGTGCATGGGTTTAATTTTGGGCTTTTTGGCTTAATGTTGGGTTTAAGCTAGGCTATTCAGGACATTGAGCTTGATTAATTGGTAAAAATGGTGTATATGATTGTCACAAGGAGTTGAGAAAAGGTTTGGAGTGATTTTGAATTAATTTGGAAGTTCAATTTGAAGGATTTTGGCTCATTGTCAATTTTGGGGATGTTGGGTTACACTTGGGTTTGACTTAGGCTAGAGTTTGGATATGGCTCAATTCATGTTTCAATTTGATGTGAGTGATTCTCATGAGAGTTTTGGATGCAATTGGAAGGAAATTTTTGGATTATGGAGTTCAATTTGGTAGAACTTGAGGATATGGCTATTTTGAGGCAAAATTGGGGGTTTTGGTTCAAGTTAATTTTGAGTAGAGTTGGGGCTTGACCAAGGCCAATTTAAGGTTCAATTTTTATTTGGGGAAGTGTTTTAAAGAGTTTATGATTCAAAATTGGAGCAATTGGATAGGTTTGGGGTTCAATTGAGTGGGATTTTGGCTTAGGTTCAATATGGAGATTTTGCGGTTAAGATTGAAATTGGGTTAAATTGAGCTTGGATTTGATCTCAATCAACAATAGGGATGATGAGTTGGAGTTTATAATTAAAATTGGAAAAGATTGGGCTCAAATGGGTGGACATTGGGAGTGAATTATAGTAATTTAGCCTTTAAAGGCAACTTGAGGCTTTTGGTCAATTTAGGTCAAATTAGTCAAATTGGGTTCAATGGAGTGGTCCAAATTGATTTTGGGGACATTTAAAATGGTTTTGAAGGTTTTGGGACAATTAGGGTTACCAGGGGTATTTTTGCAATTTTGGCAAAATGAGTGATATATTGGTAATTTTAAAATTTTTGGGGTGTTTTGGACAATTTTGAGGTTTCAAGCGTAATTTGGTAAATTGGGTAGATTTGGGGGAAAAAGGCTAAGTTGGGTATTATGGTAAAATTGGGGGTGTCAACCACCCTACTTGAGTTGTAGACCAATAGAATTCTCTACTTTGGGTCCTCCATGTACTGTTCTTTGCTAGACCCTAGCATAGAGCTAGTGGCCTAAGAGACTATCTACATGAGTCTCCTAAATGGTTAAGGGATCAAACTCAAGCATGTTTGGGTTTAAGGCTGTGAGTGGAAGTGTAATGTGCAAGTGTGTGTGTGAAACTGAACAAGAGCACACCACTCAGGGTTAACTCTAGGGCCAAGTAATCCTTTGGGGACTCCCCTTGAGCTCCCCCATATTTGCCCCACCTACTAAGTGCTAGAGGTTAAGACCAATATGTGGAAATTCAAGTTGAGAAATTAAGAGTTTACAATTTTTAATGGTGAGGGTTCCTTTCTAGTTCTCTAAGAATAAGGAATAGGAAAGTCTTATGGCTAGACCCTAAGCTACTAAGGAGGAAAGACTAGATCTCAACCAAAAGTGTGATCAATATTGGGCCCTGAAGGATATGACTTCAAGGATGAATTTCCATTAATTTCTAATATCATTGCAATTTATTTAATTCTTTCTTCTTGTGCTTAAGCAAATTTCATAATTTCTGCACATGTGATTAAAACATATTTCATTTCCCAGTGATATTTTAAAGCTCGTTAATAACCAACCAAAAGACACAACATAACTTATCCCTTTTCAGAATATAATATTAGAATAATTTTCTGAAGAGAACCTTTCAAGTTTTATTAATTAGCGGAGAACCGAGACACCAATTTTTAATTTTATTCTCTCTTCAAGCTTCTTCTCAAGGAGTCCCCTTTTTTTTGCTCCTCTTTCTTACTGAGAATTACTACAACTAGTGAAGCATGATTCTCTTAAAGATTTTGAATATCTAAATTTGGAAACCAATCTTTTATTGTATGCCCACCTCAAACTTAACCTCAAGAAAACTTTTCCCATTTTTTTCTTCTTCTTGAATTACTATATCTAGTAGAGCACACTTTAAAAATTTTAACTGTTTAAACTCAATAACAAATTTTTTATTTTAAGTTCACCTCAAGCTTCTTTTCAGGGAGCCCTTCATTTTTTTTTTAATATCTTTCTTTTGCACCTTTTATTTTTTGAGAATTACTATATCTGATAGAGCATATTTTAAGGATTTTGACTGTCCAAACTCCCCAAATTAATAATCTTTAAATATTTCATAATATGAATTCTGAGATATTATAACTCTTTCAAAAGTCAGGACCCAATCACATGATAAGAAATTAAACTTCTTGTAATATCCTAGTCAATTACTCGCATTTCAATCACACTATTTTATGTTGAAATCTACTTAAGAACCCATTCTAGATTCTTTAAAGTGAAGGACCCATTTAATAGGGTGTTAATTTGATTCTTCCCTGAAGTCATGATCTTCTTAAAGTGCTAGATGTCTTGCTTTGGATTACTCCCTTCTCGATTTTCTTCCTGTTAAGCTTTGAACAATCTTTGATTTAACTTTTCAAAAATTGAATAATTTTGGGCAACCAAAGAGTTCTTTCTTTTCCCTTTTCTTTTTTTTATTGCGGTTGGAGGGTTCGGCCAACTATCCATCATCTTGTTGATGTTATTTTCGATTGTTGATCCTGGTAGCTTAACTTGTGGACACCCTTCCACTCGGTAGTTCCCAGGTAAATGGAAAGATTAGTTATAATGATGTCATTATTTCTATCATTTGAAGAATTTTGGAAGTCAGTGACGTCCAATAACTCAAAATTTTAGTGGAAGTACTCGAGTCGATGCACTTTTCTTGAAAAGTTTGCATCCTTTCTTATTTCATTTGATTTTTTCTTGAACTTTAAGTTGTGTTTTCAACTTCATCATTTGTTCTTGTAATTATAGTGTCGAGAGGTTTAATTAGATTAAATGAGAGATTAAAAAATGTAATGACTTGGCGCAATTTGCAAAATAACAAAACAAACTCGAAAGATTCAAGGAAAAGGTGAAGTTTAGGACCCAGTGCGGAATCAACTTCACAGCTCAAATCGCCCAGGCGAAACTAGTTCACCAACACACCTATTGGGGGTCTGATCCAAAACAACAACAAAAAAATTCCTAAAGGACTCCTGAACCTTTTTATTTAAAGGAGATTAAATAGATGGTCCTAGAATCAAATAGAGTTGACCATAATTGTTTAAAAAAGAAATAAGCAAAGCATGCTAATGAAAGAAGGGTAATCTAGTCCATGAGGGACATGGACACATTACCGATGTATGAAGACAAGACTTTATGATCACCATGGAGAGAGAAAATATTCCCCAGTGGAGTCGCCAGAAAATTGGCGGTCGCTGAATTTGGAAGAAGATATTTGATTTAATGTAATATATATTAAATTTTGGAAATTAATATTTTAATTTTTAAAATACAATACCGTACCAATCCCATATGAGCACAACATTGTAAGTGATACATTTATCCTGAAGAATAGACATATTACTTACTAGTGTGGCTCAATTAGATAAACTAAAGAATCTATGAAATCCATTTTAGTCTATGAAACCATTTATGTTGACCGAGAAATACTCTTATCTAATATAAACAATAAGATAGGGTTTATATTAAGCTTGGTTCTTAAAGTTTCCTACAATGGCAAGCCCTTATACTTAATTACATCTTAAATGATCGAAGTCAACATGCGATCACTTGGCTGGTAATTACTAGTAGGATCGAAAGAAGAAGTTTTGAGGAGAATCTTGAGCCTAATAAGATCGTTGTTACCTCGGAGGAGAAGATTCATTAGCCGTCACCAGTTTATATTAATACCATTAAGAGAAGTTTGATTAATTCAAAGTTGGAGAAATTGATGACAGATCTCAAGCAATTGTCCCAACAAAGGAGGGATGATTCCAATAATGATGAAAAAAAAGATTTTGGCTGATTACATAGAAGAGGAGTATGCTGAAGTGAATGTGGTTGAGACACTATTATCATCATCTTTGCTAGAGGCTCAAGAAATCGCAAAAGGGGATGCCTTAGAGGCATTACAAAGGCACCTTCAGTAGAAGGACAAGATGATAAGCCGCATGATAAAGTGAATGGAAGAGATGATGGCTATTATAGCCACGCCTCAGAGCCAGCCTCAACCGCCAAAGGATTTGCTTTTGGAAATTGTCTAGATCATGGATGGAAGAAAGGAATTCACCTTCTTTAATACGGAAGAGCAACCTAAGCAGGAGTCTGTTTAAAGCCTATTATTATAAAAGGATATTAGACTGGTAGTAGAACAACATGTGTGATAGGCCCTAGCCTAGTCTAAAGAAGGGGCATTGATTCACGAATTTCAAGAAAACTCTAGATTTAGATCAAGAGATATTGTCTTCAAAAATTTAAAGGGGTAAGACTTTTTAAAAGATCAAACCAAAGGAGTGTCAAAGGGGAATGACTCAAATTTGGAACACTGTTATAGAATCCAAAGGAAGAGAAATTAGGAGTTGACACAGATCCTAAGGAGAACCTCAGAGACTTCCCAAGCTATCCTATGGTTTGGCTTTAGTTTTGAGAAAAAAAATTATTTAAATGTTACATCATACCAATTTTGTTAATTAAGGCTTACATTTACATGATATGGTCATAAAATAGCTTAGAAGATGTGAGGATTTAGATTGTGAAGAACGATAACCCCAGAGCCTAAGGCAAGTTAGTGCTTAAATTGTATAGTAGAGCTATATAAAGGTCTAAGGATAAAGTGAGTATTTATGTTACACTAGGCAGACAACCTCGAAGTCTTATGGCTTATTTATTTAATACTAAAGAGAGATGTTTTAATATAGATCCTCATGTTGTTGTAGATTGTTATACTATTGTAGATCCTTATGCTATTGTAGATCCTCGTGCAGTTGTAGATTTCTATTATAGATCGATGCACATGGAGTTAGCTTCAATCTCCCTGACAAATTTGTAGTCCTAAAGTCTAAGTTCCAAAAGGTTTTATCAGATGTTTTAAAGTTATGGAGGGGGTTGGTTAAAGTTGATTAGAGCGACACCGGTTAGGATTCCATGGTTCCCTCATTATGGTACCACTATTTTCTTTTGAACTTACTTATCTTAAATGAGTTGTTACACTTATTTAAACTGTGGAGATCTCGTTAGCAACTATGGGTCACCTCGTCCGAGGGACTCACGTAAGTTCAAAAGGATGTTTTAAGTTTATTGATATTTCAAAGGATTTATGGTTACCTTTGAAAGAATTTGTTTCAGATTTTTGAAAATGTTGATTAATTTTTAAAAATGGTTTTGATTTATTTGCAAGTAAAGTAAAAGTGCACAACCAAGTAATTATAAGATTTTGTAGCAATAATAAATAACTATAAATGCGTACCTATCATCTTCTTGGCACTCCAACAAAAAAATTATCTTTTGCAACATTTATATATATTTACATGAAATTAAATAAAATAGGAAAAGCCAGAATAGTTGAAGGTGTATCTAACAAACCCCGATTCATCACTCGACGAGTCCTCAAAGATCTTATTGGATGATTTTCTAGAATAAAAAAATAAAAAGTTCAATCATCCTTCAAAATATCCAAGAGATCTTAAAATGTTCAAGACACGACCCCGAACAACTTTGAAAATCCCTTGGAACATTCCGAGTTCATTTTGAACTTATTATATTGTTCCATTAATCATCTCAAAATTGCCATTATTCAGTGAACCTTGATATTTTAACTATCCTAAGAAATGAATGAAGTTAGATAGTCACTTAACATTTCATTTAACAGTTTGACGAAGGGGTACCCCAAAGGGAAAGTCCAAAGTCATTAAGGATTTTAATGTCAAACTTAAAGTAGGGCCTAAAGTGTTTGAAAATGTTTATTAATTAATTAATTCTATCCTTTTCTAATCCCAATTAAGGCAATTCTTACATATCAAACCTAGTTCATTATTAGATCCTCTTGATTTTAATATTCTTTTAATTCTTAAAGAAATTTTATTTTTTTTAATATGTAAATATTATGTGAATCCTTTTGATCATGACATGAATCATGTAAATATTATGTAAAATGAAGTATTAATTCTCATTAATATCAGATTTAACGGCCAATCATCAATTAGTGGGCTTTAAATGAGTGAATTAAAATCTTCATAACTTAAGCCCAATACCTTAGAATCATCTTAATTGAATTATCTTCCAAATCATGATAATAATCAAAATTACAATTTTACCCTTATCATGAAAAGGATGGCACATTAGTTTCTACCTCTTAGGCCTCCATATTTCAAACACCCAAAAGACTTTATTACAATCAATATTACCAATTTACCCTTTGATTAATCCTAAAATTGAATTAAGGCATTAAAAATCCAAAATTAACATTTTACCCCTATGGCTCTCTATCTTATAACTTATCAAATGAAACTCAAGTGACCTTGAAATTTCCATGGAGAGTCAATCATGAGTTAATTAAAATATTAGAGGAGAAAATGTGGTTTTTAAGATTTTTATTTGATTTATATAATTATTTTAATTCAAAAATAGGATTTTTTAAATATTAATTTATTTAATTAACCAAAATTAGATTTTTGGTCGTGAGATAATTGTTAGAGGTTCACCTAGGTCAGAGAAACACTTGGACAAAATTCCACGATTTTTCTAAATTATGTTTTAATTATTATAAATATTTTATGATTTTAAAGATTATTCAAATATTAAATAATTTTTAATTTTGAAATTAGCTTTTATATATTTATTAGATCTATCTAAGTTCAAGGAATTAGAGAAATAAATTTCATTTTCTTATGATTTATATTTCATTTATTATAATTTTTTTAATAAAAAAAGGAAAATTTATTTTAGGCTTTTAAAAATTTATAATTAATTTAGAAAAAAGTAGAAAAAATATTCTAATGAGTCCCTAGAGATCTGGAAATAATTAGGCACACTTCAGACCATTTTCATGTTTTCTGAAACTTTTAGTTATTTTTAATTATTTTTAATTTGAAATATAGCTTAAAAATAAAGTATTTTCTCAAAAATAATTTTTATTTTTCCTAAGCACCCCTGATTACAAGAAACTCAGAAAACAACTTTTCTTAATTTTTCTAAGTATATTTAATTTAATATATTATTTTTGTACAAAAATACAATTTTCTTAAACATCAACTTTAGTACTTAAACACAATCAAATAAATTTCAAATTTTTGCTGTGAGTCAACATAATTTTTCTACACAATGTGGAATTCATTTTATTAATTTTAAAATAATATTGTATCAAATATGTTAATACAATTTTTTAGGTATTAATATAATTATTTTAAATTATTTTATATTTCGAACAATAACGATTCGAACATGAACGAACGCATCACTGTTCGTGTTTGGTTCATTTAACTAACCGAACGAAAAAAATTTGTTCATATTCGTCTCGTCTATTTATCGAACAAATCGAACACAAACTCATTGACGAACCGAACATAAACTGTTCGCGAGCAACGAGCTTTTTTGACAGCCCTAAATTTTTATGTATAGCGGATTGGACTCTTATCTGTGAAGGGGGAGCTATAAAAATATACAAAATTGTCCAAACTATCCTGATATTTTTCCTAAGCATATCTAGCCAAAGGGAACCTACTAAGATTTATCCCATAATTTTTCTAGTGATATTTTAATTTGTATAATTAATTTAAGCCAAAAATAGCAATCTAAGCTTGGAAATTAGGGTTACCTGTATAGGGTTGCTCTCAGACCTTGGAAAATTAGAGAAATTCTCCTCTATCATGAGGAATGAACCCCCAAAGTTTCAAGCTTTGATAAATAATATTTAGTTAATTAAAATTAAAAAACCTCAGAGGCTATTTAATTAATTAAAAATCAGAGACTCATCGAATAATTTTTGTTTTTGGTCTAAATTATTCCCCTCTGTTCAATGAGCAAGATGATTTATTTTATTTTATTTTTATGATTTTTCTACGTAATTATATGGATTTTCTAAGTTTTGTTATTTATTTAATTCATTTATATCCTATTTTCCAACTTAACCCAGTCACCACCGCGTCATCCTCGTCCTCTAAGAATATTCCAAGTGGCGCTCCGCCATTCGACGTTGCCACTTAACCCAGCTACTACTTGTCTTGCCTTTAATATTCCATCCATTTGTTTGACGCTATTTGATCTGTCTGTCCGATACACGCTTGATCAGATGATTATGATTCATTGTCCCCAATGGTCAAAACCCGTGAACCGTTCAACTTTAAACTCTAAGAACTCTCTCGATAAGCAACCAAATGACATGGTGTTTGTTCCTACACCTTCATCTTCTCAAGATGAACACATCTATACAGTTACAATGCTATGAAATCAAACTTATCTTTAAAATTGGTGAAACAAAGCTCAAAATTAGGTTTAATGGTCTATACCTTTGCCCAAGAGGTGAGGCCTCATTTGAATGCTTGTGGAAGCTTCAGTGGAGTCCAATGAACCTATTGGATGTGTTCTTTTTCTTTGGTGAATGGTCTAAGTATAAGTTTAGTGAAAAGGCGGAGCGACCTTTGTTTAGAGGTGGGTTGGAGTGCTCGGGACAAGAGGGTTTTGATGACAGACTTCTTTTAGCTCAAGGAAGTTAAACAAAGAATCAAATTAAATTTTGGTGGTTTTTGGATTGAGTTACAGAAAGCCCTTGGATTTTGAACTCAAAATTGAGCTCTCACAGAGGGATTCAAAAGTGGAAAATGGTGGGCTTGAGCATAGAAATTCTTGAAGAGCCTTTGAAAGCTGTTGGACAGAGTCTCCCCAAGGTAAATGTTGATCTCTATTTTTAGTCGTGGGAGAGGGAGTTTAGGGCTTAATTGGCCATGCCAATGGGTGAGTTTTGATGCTTAGGTGGAGGGGAGAAAGTGGCAAGTAATCATTTGGGATGAGCCGGCTTGGATGGGTGAAATGGGTTTGGTTTAAAATAAGGTGGCTCTCAGTTTTAGGTTTTTCTCGGGACTGGGCTTGTTTGCAGGGCCAAGGGTGGTGGCCAGAGGAGTCAGGGGAGCCATAGAAATGCTAATGATGATTAACCCTTAAGGGTTAAGGCTGATGGAATGTGTATCTTGGTTTAAGACAAATATGAGAAGAGATCCCATAAATAATGGAAACCATTGGTCCTTGGCTCATCTAGAGTGGGCTCGGTGGGTCTCGCCTGCTCATTAAGGTCTAAAGGGTGGTTGTGGTGGCTTTGGCTTGATCAGTTTGATTTGGTTTTGTCAACTTTAGAGCATTGCTTCAATTTTGGGCATTTTGGCTTCAGATTTGGGTTGGTGTAGTCATGGCATTAAGCTCAATTGATTGGTTAAAATGGTGTAGGTGATTATCACATGGACTTTAGAAAGGGAATTGATGATTTTTAGTTAACTTGGAAGCTCAATTTGATGGATTTTGGCTCATAGCCAATTTTGGTGCATATGGGTTAGCCTTAGGTTTATAATGGGCTAGGGCTTTGATTAGACCCAATTGTTGGTTCAAATTGGTCCAAGGTATTTTCATGAAGAGTTTTGAATACTAGACCTCACTTTTGGGTTGAGGTTTAGTTTTTCCTCTTTAGTAGTCTAAGGTCTAGCCATAGGACCTTTTTATTGACTATTCTTAAAAAACTAGACAAGGAACCCTCACCATTAGAAATTCTAATCTCTTCTCTGCTCAACTTCAAGTTCCACATATTGGTCCTAACCTCTAGCACAAAGTAGGTGGGGTCACTATGGGGGAAACTCAAAATGAGTCATCCTTAGGATTCCTGGACCTTAGGGTTGACCTTGGGTGTTGCTCTAGGGCTAAGGCACTTACTTGCAATCACTTACACTCACAATCACTCACTACTCAAAACCCAGAACTTCTAGGCTTTGGTCTCTTGATACTTTTGGGAGACTCCTGTAGGTGGTTGCCTAAACCCATTAGCTCTGAGCAAGGTTTTAACTGAGACCACTACATAGAGGACCCAAAATGGGGTTTCTATTAGTCCATGGCTTATTAATGATGGTTGGTACTCCAACTCTACCAAGATACCCAACCGACCCTTTTTCCTCTAAATTCCCCCAAATTACCTAGATACCCTGGGACCCCAAATTTGGCCAAAATCTCCAAATCTAGCCAAAATGCCCAAACTTGATTCAAAAACTATTTCAAACACCTTAAAAACACCCAAACTACCCAAAATCCCCAAATTGGCCAAATTACCAAAATACCCCTCTTGGGCCCAAAATTCCAAAAATTCCAAAAAATCCCAAAAATTCTTAAAACTTTCCAAATATTCCTAATTTCATTTTCCTAAACTACCACATGACCCAATTTATCCAATTTGAACATCTTTGATCAAAACCCCCAAATTGCCCTTTAAAGGCCCAAATTTCCCCAAATTCAACTCAAATGTCCATCAATTTGCTCTCAATTTACCCCAATTTAAATCCTAAACTCAAATTCACTTTTGATATGGCTAAACTAGACCAAATCCATGCTTAATTGGCCCATGATTTGAGCCCAATTTTTGGTATAGGTTAAACCTCAATTTTGGTCACATGACCTAATCCCACCAAATTGAACCCATAGCCTAGTCAATAGGCCCCAATTAATGTTGAAAAATCTGTATAACATTCCTACACATCAGAATAAACTATAAATTGGCCTTGGTGAAGCCTAAAATCCATTTGATTTTGTCCTGAATTTAAAATTACAAAAATTAGGCCCAAATTGGCTAAGTCCCCAAATTTCACACAATTGATTGCCTTAACCTCCAAACTTGCATCCAATTCTTATTGAAAACTCTTCATGGGGTCCTTATGGACCATTTACAACAATCAATTTGGAATTATCCCAAGGCTAGCTCAAGCTAGACCCAAGACTAGCTCAATATAACTAAATCAATTAAAATTCAAAATTCCATCAAATTGGTCCTTCAATTGAGCTCAAAACCAATTCCTTCCTTCACCAAAGTTGTTTATTATGATCATCTACACCAAGTGCAATATTTACTTGGGACAATTGACATAGATAGCCTAAAGAAAACCCAAGACTTTGTCATTTGTACCCACTTGGACACACACACTAAATGTGACCCAACCACCTTAAAGCAACCAAATTAACTCCACCTCAGTCATTAGTTGACCCCTAAGACTGAGCCAAAACCCATTTAACCACCTAAACTAAGCCATGGACCAGGGTCCCCAAAATTAAGGGATCTAATTTATAAAAATACACATGCTTGAGATATCATTGTCAAATCAAAACACATTTGCATTAAATTGTTGTGATGGATTCCTATGGATGCACTGAGCAACTAGCCATCTACCCCTGGCCGGCCGGCCAGTCTAGCGGCTAAAAAATAGCCAAACTGAGAGCCACCCCATGGAGCTTCACCCAAATCAAACCTAGAGGCCAGCTCAGCCAAATTAAATTATCGAGCTCCTCTGCACTCCACCTAAGCACCACATTACTCCCCCTAATTGGCCATGACAGTCACCCCTTAGCCATTTTTATAAAAAGCACCTCCCACAACCATGGCAAGTGGTGCTGAAAATTTCTTAGAGAGACCTCTCCAAATTGACCACAGAGCTTCTCTAAGATCCCCTCAGTGAATCCAACTATTTTCCCTCATCAATTTTCTCTACCGGAGTTCAATTTTGAGCTCGAAACCTTGTCGAAAACCAGGAAAGAGCCCATTACACCTCCACACTCCACCAATCTTAAATTAACTCTACCCACACCTTCACAATAGTGAAAGAAGCCAAAGCCCCATAAAATCCCCCTTCCACAGAGCCTCTACCATAGCTCTAGACCTACACCTAAATCCAGCCGTGATCAAATTTCTACTTAGGCCTCACACCACAACAAGAGGCTTAATTCCTAGCCTCTTTGGACCCAAGCAAACGTGCCAAGACCCTATGAGTGAAGCTTCACTTCTCAGATCAAAGGTATAAAACTTCTCTCCCTCCCAAGCCTATTTTGATTCTACATTTAGTTAGGCTTAATTTAATTGCATGATTATCGTATGGATGTGTTCGTCTCACTTAGACAAGTCCATAGGATCAAACCCGATGTGATTTGGTTGAGTCTAGGCTGAGATCTTAGGGTTTTAGTGTGGACGGTCACAAGATCATTCTATCGGGGACGATGAAGGGGAGCTGTTTGATCAAGCGTGTATCGAATGGACGGAGGAGATCAAGCCGGACAGCGCTTCGAAACATAAACCACAGGCTGAGTCAGCAGCTAAGTGGATGGCGGCGTCCAACCAGAGCGCGCCATGCGTGCCTTCGGAGCTGCATAAGATCTAGTCAGCATGCGCTGTTTAAATAGATAAATAGGGATTTTTCCTATTTATTTAAATACCCTTAACTTCAAAAATTCATAACTTTGTGTAAAAAAATCACAAAAATAAAATAAAAATACCCTCTTGCTCAAGGAAAAGAGGAGAACAATATGGAAATAATTTTAAGTCCATGTGATGTATATTTTATTTTTAATTAATTAAATACTGATTTGAATGTTTTTATTCTCCATGCATTTAGACTCATCACTATAGCTTAAATTTTTGACATATTGTAGCCTCTATCAAGGGAAACATCCTTTGATTTTTCCAAAGTCAGAGAAGGTTCCTAGACAGAGATCCATATTTTTCAATTTTTTGCACATTATTTTCTTAAGATAATCATGGAAAATACCATTTTGATTAGAAAATTCCAAGAAAATTTTGGAAGGTCCACCATGACCAGAGAAGTTTTTGAAAATAATTTCATGGGTCAAGTCATTTAAAATGTACTTAATTTTCACGAACACTAAATCATTATGATAATTAATTTTGAAAGATATGAACATTTAAATGACTTGATATTTGATCTCCTTATTTATGATCCAAAGAACTTACTAAAAAAACTTCAAAATATTTTGAGTACATTTGATATCTTAAATTGATTTTTAAAGATAAACATCATTTTTGGCATTTAAATGATTTTTTAAAAATCAAAATGTAACTCAAAAATTTATAAAAACTTATTTTTTGAGATCTCTGTGATCAAGGGTATTTTCTAAAAATAAAATGATATTCAAAATAAAAACTTGATTTTTAGCTTATTTTTAATATTTAAATAATTAAAAATTTCTAAAAATCACAAAAATAATAAAAATCATGGAAATGTTCTAAATTGCTTCCTAATCACTTAGGAACAATTAGAATTTTTTTCCTGGCTTTCTAAATAAAGATATTGAATTTTAAAGCTTAAAAATGATTTTTAAAGGCTAAAAATGAGTTTTCATTAAAATAATTCCAATAAATCACATAAAATTTAGAAAAATATAAAATCTTCTCATTTGAGTCCTCTAACCTCAAGGAGACCTTTCAAAAATACAAAACTTGATTTTTTCCATTTAAAATATTTTATATTTAATAAATACCCCAAAACTTAAAATGATTATTAAAATTCAAATAAAATTCAAAAAATGATGAAATTTGGTCCAAAGATTTCTATGGTCGATGTCTACCTCCAGTAAACATTTTAAGGAATTAGAATTTACCTTGGTCAACTTAGGAATTTTCTTTGAAAAATCCTATTTTTGCACGAAAATAATAATATAAATTAAATTAAATTTTGAAAAATCGTATTTTCTTATCTGATGTTTTAATTGGCCCATGAATGAGGTAGGATAAAAATTCTAAAGTCATTTGGATTAAATTTTACAAATTATGAAGTGATAGAGCTTTAGGGGCAAATGTGTAATTTTGGAAATAGCCTTAATTAACATTTAGGCTTAATTTAAGGAGAGAAATGGGTAACCTCTGATCTTAATCAATTTATTTGATTTTTGAAATACAAGGGGTTAATTAGCATAAATCTATCTCACTTTCCTATTTAAAAAGATAAGTTAATAGATTTTTAAAATAGTAAAATTTGGAAGTTTATTAAAATAAAATGAGTCCAGGACTTAGGCGTATGAATTTTGAAGTCAATAATTAATCAATTTAATACCCCTATTTTGATGTTCAAATAAAATCCAAATCATGAACCATGATCACCTAAAGCTTTATCTTTTCAAAACTAATTAAGACACTCACCTAGGTCTTAAGGGCTTAGTGATGACTTAGGCTAAATCAAGTTTCATTTAAATGAGGATTAGAAAAGTAAATATCATTGAAAATTAAAACATATTTCAGACACTACAAGCCCAATTAGGTTTAAAATTTGGCTAAGTGTTCCAACAGCACTAACTTGTCTCTTTAAGGGTTTTCACCCACATAATTCTTAAATTGAATCACAAGTGATAATTACCTTACTCTTAGGGATAATTGAGACATCAGTGCTCACTAAGCATTAAGGGTATTTACAAGATGAATTATTAAGAAACATTATAAGTTTAAAAGAACTCGGGATTTTCCACCCGACAGCGACAGAGTAGCACGGACCTGCTTCTTTCTCTAGATCTGTTGGATATCTTGAAGATCTACTAATTTAATATGTTTTTCTTAACAAAATCATCCTTAATTAAACTCCTAAAGACCCACCAAGATATGATATATGGTTAGGAAAACTACCAAAACCTTACTTTTTACCTCTATAAAAATTATCGTGACATGCATTTTAAGTTTCAGGTGCTGGAACGAGAAGACTCGCCAGGTTTATAGTTTTTAGCATTGTCGTTCTTGTACTTTTACGCTATACTTTTGTTCTTATACAAATTTGCATGGAAAACTAAAACTATTAGGATATCCACAAAAAAAAAACAAAAACCAAAACTAAAATCAACCAAGATAAAATTCACCGCCACAACATTCAAAATATAAAACAACTCAAAATTTAATCACAAACATCACACAAAACTACAACTTCAACTAAATTAAGACATCTCTATCGGATGATCAGGAATCCCTCGGAGGAGGTAACCTACGGTTACTAACAAGGATTCCCACGGTCTAAATGAAATTATGGAACTCACTAAGTTGAGTTTAGTGAGTTCATTTGGACTAAGTGAATCCAATAGAAAATAGTGATACCAGAATGAGGAAACTGTAGGATCCTAACCGGTGTTGCTCTAATCAACTTGAATATCCCCCAAAAAATTTAAAGAAATTCAACCACTGGGCCACTTGATTTGACATCATAACTTTACACACTAGAAAACCCAAACTCGTCGCGGCATGGAGCTTGGAGCTAGCATGGTGGGCAAAACGGCCATCTTCAATAGCAAAACCTGTCTTCCTCAGCTAAACCAATCTTCCTTCCTTAGACTTAAACAACAAAGCCATAGGACTTCGAGGTTGCTTACTTATGCAACTTAAATCCTCACCTTATCTTTAGGCCTTTGCATAGCCCTACTATACAATACAAGTCCTAACTCGTCTTAGAATTTTGAGGTTGTCATTTGTCACGACCTAAATCCTCACATCTTTCAGGCTATTTGTGTGATCGTTTCAAAAGAATGTAAGCCCTAACTAATAAAATTGGCAGGATGAAACACCTATATATCTCTCCTCAAAACTGAAGCCAAACATTAGGATAACTTGGGAAGTCACCGAGGTTCACCTCTGGATCCATGACATCCCCTAGTTCTTCCTCCTTTGGATTCTACAATAAAATGTTCTAAATTTGAACCAATCCCTTTTCACACCTCTACGTTTGTTCTCATTGAAAAGGACTATTCTTTTTAAATTATTCTACAATAAAAATGTTCCAAATTTGAACTAGTCCCCTTTCACACATCTACGTCCGATTTCGTTGAAGAGTCCTACCCTTTGAAATTCTCTTTCACACCTCTACATCTGATCTCATTGAAAAGTCCTCCCCTTTGAAACTCCTTGAAGATAATATTCACACCTCTACGTCTGATTTCGTTAAAGAGTCCTACCCTTTGAAATTCCTTGAAGATAATCTTTCCACCTCTACGTCCGATTTTGTTGAAGAGTCTTACCCTTTGAAATTCCTTGAAGATAATATTTCTACTCTACGTCCGATTTCGTTGAAGAGTCCTACCCTTTGAAATTCCTTGAAGATAATATTTCTCATTTTATCGAGAGTTTTCTTAGGTGACTTTGGTCATTTAAGATGTAATTAACTATAGGGGCTTACCCTGATTTCGTTGAAGAGTCCTACTCTTTGAAATTACTTGAAGATAATATTTCCTGATTTTTATCAGTCTTCTTAGGTGACTTTGGTCATTTAAGATGTAATTAACTATAGGGGCTTGCCCTTATAAAAAGCATGTCCGAACCCAACTTAATATAAACCCTATTTAATCCCTTATATTAAATAGGGGAACTTAACGGCAAATATAAAAGTTTCGCAGACCAAACGGATGTCATATATTCCTTAGTTTATTTGATCGAGTCTCATCCTCAAGTCTTGTGTTTATCTTTCGAAATAGATACATGATTTGAGGTACAGTGCTCTTTCATTTAAACTATGAAAAATATGGGGTCAGTTTGATTTCATATTTTTCTAAACTAAATATATATGTAAATTAAAACGTTCTTTTGAATTCGGTGACCGACAACTTCTTACGGGCAACTCACTCAACCAAAAATAGCGCCGACAGCTTCTTGAGACTCCGCTGGGGACGAGCTTTTCTCTCCTTTCAAATAAAGAAAAATTATCTTCACACATCGGTGATGTGTCCATGTCCCTTTTGGACCAAATTACCCTTCTTCCGTTGGCATACTTTACCCATTTCTGCCTTGGGAGGTACAGCCAACTCCTTGGACTTCAGGACTAGCTGTTCAACCATCTTTGAACAGAGGGGTTCATAAGGCCATGAAGGACTCTTTAAATTTTCATGTGGGGTCAGTACCCCAATAGGTGTGTCGGTGGACCAGTTTNTGTTCAACCATCTTTGAACAGAGGGGTTCAGAAGGCCATTAAGGACTCTTTAAATTTTCATGTGGGATCGGATCCCCAATAGGTGTGTCGGTGGACCAGTTCCACCTGGGCATTTTCTGCCACTAAATGGGTCCCGCACTAGGTCCTAAAATACTTCACATTCCCCTTTCAAATTTGATTTGCTATTCTGTAAATTAAACCAAATCGTGTTGTGCTGCGCGCACTTTGAAATTTTCTTATATTAATTAAATTTAACACTTTTTCTTAAACAAAGATGTTAAAATACCCATGAATTAAGGCCCACCCGGTTTACAGAATAACCTCTACTTTCAGTGCTTGCACTAAAAAATTACGAGATTTTTGGCCATATAGCTAACCCTGAACCTTTCTGTTTCAGAGCCTGCTACAATGGCTTACCCAATGCTGACCTTTTCTTGCAACTTGCCAACGGACCGTAGCGCCCGTAACGTCACTCCCATCATCAAGTTTGGAGCTATATTTGAAGATCTCGAGGTCATCCTTAGGAAATCACCGTTTGTAGTAATGAAGATCGTCGCTCCAGAAAGCAGGAGATGTCTGCAAAATTCAACTTGAACTGCCTTCAAGACTTCATTACCTGCAAGAAGTCTAAAACTACTACCGTCGCGGCCCACGCCAAACCTGCTAGCCTCGCTGTTGCTAATGGGAAAGAAGTGATGATTATTGATGATCAGACTGAGGGATTAACTGTCCCATCACCTGTGTTTGAGATCAGATCAAGTTTGAGGACTGTACCGCTGACCCGTACTCAAATAAGGAACTAGGAACAGAAGAGTTGGGAGGGCCATTAAAGCCCAGGCTCGCAAGGAGACACCCGTTGAGGAGGAACCTCATCAAGTTGATGAAGTGTTACCGGAAATTTATCCACTCCTACGAGGAAGTAGATTCCATCCTCTAACAGATACCAAGGGATATGAGAGTATCCGAAGGATCGCTGCCGCATTACCATCACTTCATGGACACAGTAAGGAGAGAAAGAAGTTCACTCCTATTGTTCCTTCCAAGGAAAGTTGGCATTACATTCTTTATTTTTAATTTGGCATATCTAATTTCTAAGTTGGCATTACATGCTTTATCACAGTAAGTAGAGAAAGAAGTTCACTCCATTTCTAATTTCTAAGTTGGCATTACATGCTTTATTTCATGGACACGGTAAGGAGAGAAAGAAGTTCACTCAACTATGTTCCTTTCAAGGAAAGTTGGCATATCTGAGACACTTTATTTCTAATCTCTCTGGTAGGTGTCAACCTTTCTCGGCATTAATTAAAAAGGACACCAAATTTATTTGGGAAGAGAAATGCCAGCGGGCTTTCAAGGACATTAAACAATATTTAATGACACCTCCTGTCTTGGCAGCCCCTATCCCAGGGAAATCATTGATACTTTATACCGCGACTTTAGATGACTATATCGGAGCCCTCTTAGCCCAAGTCAATGATGAGGGTAAAGAAAATGTGCTCTATTACTTGAGTCGTCGCCTAATACAGACGGAGATAAGGTATCCACCTATTGAGAAGCATTGTCTGGCATTAATTTTCACTGCTCAAAAGCTTAAACACTACATGCTTTTCTCATAAGATCACCCTAATTTCGAAAGTTAATCCATTGCAATATTTGATGACCCGACCAACACTCTCCGGACGTTTAGCAAGATGGTCAATGATCTTATTGCAACTTGATATTTAATGACCCAACCAACACTCTCTGGACGTCTAGCAAGATGGTCAATGATCTTATTGCAATTTGATATAACTTTTGTTCCCCTCCGTCCTATCAAGGGACAGATACTAGCAGACTTTCTCGCTGCACACTCACTGTCAGCTGAGTCCTCTCTCAACGATGAGTTACCAGACAAGCAAATACTACAAATGGAATTTTCTCGTGCGCAATGCTGGGAGATGTACTTCGATGGTGCTTCATTAGGCAGAAAAGATAAAGGATCAGGAACAGTTATACCAAACAAATCAGGGATTGGTTTGATCTTTATCACGCCAAATAAGGGTATGTTGAGGTTCTCATACCACTTGATAGAGCCATGCACCAACAATGAAGCAGAGTATGAAGCCTTAATCACCGGGTTGGAAATGACAATCTCAATGGATATAACAAACATTGTTATTTATGGTGACTCCCAACTCGTCATCTAACAAGTCGCCGGACAATATGGAATTTTGAAACCAAGATTAGCAGAATACCATCAGTACACGATGAAACTCCTGGAGTAGATTCCTGACGTAACTTTCTACCGGATTCCTAGGGAAGATAACGCCCATGCCAACGCTTTAGCAAAACTTGCTAAGGAAATGACGTGTCCCCCAGAGGATTCCATTGAAGTCACAGTGCAAGAAAGACGAGTCTTGTCTCGGATTGACTTCAAAACTCTGCACAAGCTTGGAAAAGAAGAAACAATAAATACATCTGCAGACATTAACAAAGATTGGCGCCAGCCATTAATAGAATATTTGCATACTGGAAAGCTACCGAAAGATAACTCAGAGGCGCACCACATCATAAGAAGGGCCATGTCTTACGCCCTCGTGGGAAATGTTCTTTACAGAAAATCATCCGACCAAAAGTGGCACAGAATGTTGTTAAAGAAGTACATGTCGGATTGTGCGACGCTCACCAGTCAAGGCCAAAAGTGAAGAATAAGATTAAAAGACTCGGATATTATTGGCTAGCAATGATGTCCGATTGCATGGATACAGCCCAAAAATGTCACCAATGCCAAGTTCATAGGGTGGTTTTACACCAGCCTCCAAATGTGCTACACCCACCTGTTACCTTGTGGCCATTCGAGTGTTGGGGCACAAACATAATAGGTCCGATAGACCCTCCATCTTCCAAAGGGAACAGATTTATACTTGCCGCTACAGATTATTTCTCCAAATTAGCAGAGGCAGTACCGTTGCATGAGGTTACGAGACAGCTCGTCCTTCAATTTTTCAAATGCCAAATTGTCTATCATTTTGGAGTACCACGAAGAATAATTTTTGACAATGTGATAGCTTTCAGAAGTACAAAGATCAACAATATCGTCAAAAGACATGGGATAGATTGGAGATTCTCTACGATTTACTATCCAAGAGCAAATGGTCTGGCTGAGGCTTTCAACAAAACACTGGTACAAATTTTAAAGAAAACACTAGATGAAAATAAAAGGGATTGGCACAACAAACTATTATAAGCCTTGTGGGCCTACCGAATGAATTTAAGGACTCCCACTCAGTTTACACCTTATATGCTAGTGTATGGGCCTGAGGCCGTGCTACCGCTAGAAATCTAGACACAATCTCTCAGATTCGCTGTTGTCAACGAACTCAAAACAGAAGAAAGCGCAAAACTCATACTTCAAGAACTGGAGAGTCTCAAGGTGAAACGACTATAAGCACAACAACATTTGGAGCTTTACCAGGCAAAGATGATACAAGCCCATGACAAATTGGTCCGCCCAAGGACATTCAAAGTTGGTGACCTCGTACTTTTGCTCAAAAGGCCTATTCTTACACGCCGCAAAATAGGTGGAAAATTTGAGCCAACTTGGGAGGGACCATTTGTCCTTAAAAAGGTCTATACAAGAGGAGCCTACCAGTTAGTGGACTTCCGGAGTGAAAGACCCATGTTACCAATAAATGGATGATATCTGAAAAACTTATTACACAACCTAACACCACTTGCCTCTGCTTACTTTGAAAATTTGGAAACTTTGATTGTTTTAGGGTTATCTATGTGGCCAAATGTCTATGTCCGGGTCCAAATTTTGTAATTAGCTTCAATATAATGAAAATTTTAAAAAAATATTTTAAACTTCAAATTTTCTTCTTTCCACTTTTGAGTATAATGTTCTGCTAAATTAAACAAAACTCATACATAAAATAAACTATTCGTTTCACCAAAACAAACTGAAACAAACTGAAATAAACACTTTATTTTGTTCTTATTCATGAAAAGTTTCGGCCCACTGACATTTTTCCTGTCGTCTGCAGAAAAATGTCGGGACAGAGGCTGATCTTTGCTTTCCAGGATGGATGGAGCCTCGCAGTAAATGAGGAGATGGCGCCGCAAGGCGATACCATTGATTTCAACATGGATTTTAACCAGTTTGACATGCACTACGAGGGTCCTCTCATGGACTTAGTCAGCTGCAAAGTGAAAAAGGGGCTGCCTTCACTACTAAGAGTTACTGCTAAAGATAATGTATCACGTAAAGGCAAGAGCGTGATAACAGAGCAAGATCTGATGGAAGGGCCCAACCGTCTGCCCTCCATGGCAGCCACACATGCTGGAGGCTTAATAGGAAGGGCCCAACCGTCTGCCCTCCATGGCAGCCACACATGCTGGAGGCTTAATAGCCGCCAATAACGAATAACTACCAAACACTCTGCTTTGCAAGATGCAACACAGGAACGACAGCCGCAAGAATCAGAGAGCTTTTCTACTATAAGAAAGCAGATGTCAAAAAGAGACGAACAACTTGCTCACCCCTATTTCTGAGGGGCATATTTATGATCCAGACCTGAAAGAAACTTCTGCTAGCTTACCCACCATGGATGAAGAACCAGGGTTTGTAACAGAGTCAAACACACATTCAGTTTCATATGTCTTATGCAAGGGTTGCCCGACGTGTAACGTTGAAATACCGACTGGGACATCAGCCACGGGTGCGTTTGTAGAATGCCCGGACTGCAATGTGCTGCATTTACAGCGTTTCAGTACATTGGAAGAGTACACCTCAAGTGCCAACGGAGCTCATACTTTGGATTTTATGATGGATGAACCATATGTCCCACTAGGGACGGATCAGTATGTACTGTGGAGCCCAGGGTCGTATATCTGTTAGAGGCCGAGTCTCATGCTCCAGATCAACCAGCGCCAGTTTGGGTTCCCGCCAAAGCTCGAAGGAAGGAACACTCGCGATAGCTGCCAATTCTTAGTATGATAGAATACTACAAGATAAGTAAAGTAAATAAAAGAGAATTTGAATTTTATGAAGAAGTTCAGGGAAAGTTCATCAATATACTGGAAGGCCTGGAGCTATATACCAGGCTTTTCTCCAAAAATGATGAAAGAAGCATTCTGGACTGTATATTTGATTTAAGAGATAGAGGCTGAGTAGGCCTTCTCATGGAAAGGACATATTCTGAGCCAAAGAAATGGATGAGAGGGAAGGAAAGAATCACCATCCAGTGTGGTTGTTGTTATAACATCACAAATGACAGACAGAGGAATCTGCCTGGGATCCGTAGACATGATCAAGTGGATATACTACCGCCAATGATAAAATGGATGATCAAAAGAATGGTAAAATGGAATATTCTACCTGATACTTGCATTCCCAATAGTTGCAATATCAGTATCTATGAAGAGGGTGATTGCATTCCCCCACACATTGATCATCATGATTTTATGTGGCCCTTCTGCACGGTCACATTTTTTAGCAAAAATAATATTTTATTTGGGAAAGAAATCGATATTGTCAGCTCTAGTGAATTCAGAGGTTCTGTGGAGATTCCTCTACCAGTCGGTTCAGTACTTGTTCTTAAAGGCATCAGTGGAGACGTTGCCAAACATTGCATTCCAGGAGTACGACGCTGTAGGGTGTCTGTGATTTTCCGCAAGATGGATGACAGCAAAATGCTGTATGGATTTCAGCCGAACCCAGAATTGGAAGAACTACTGCCGTATGAGCTAGGGGAGGGGTTGTACCTCTAAGTACATGCAAAGGGAACTCTTATCCTAGAGCGCGACTTAGAAGGTTTGCTTGATCAGAAGCTCGTCATACCTAGTACAAACGGTCAGAGGTTCACTTTTTTTAGCAACATGATATGTATCTGATATATTTAGCCTACAATGTATTCATAGCATGAGATGTTCTGAATGTATTTCGACATGGAATATATATTGTACCTTTTGAGGCGTTAGCCTTTGTTCGATTTGTGACATTTTTTTATTGAAGCAGATTAATGAAAATTTTTCTCATAAAAGTGTCTTCTTGTCAGTTGCCTTTTTGTGTGATGGATGAAAGCCATGAACCACGCGTTGGTTCAGAATTTAAATGAACAAAGAACGAAACAACAAACCTTTAACAATAAATAAAATTTAAATAAAAATAATCACAAGTAAAAAAACTACAAAACAAAATTCTTTTGAAAATCAACCAACTAAAATTAAAAATTTAAAGACATATTTTGAAAAAAATTAAATGTGATAAAAATCAGTTGAGTGGATTCTCTCATTTTCAAATTTTCTTACTCTTTGTGCGCGCAAGCACAACCATCTTTATCTACATTAACTCTCTTTACATCCCGGCGGAATTTTGCATTCTGCACATAACCCCACAAAGTTCTACAAATCTTCTTCAACAAATTTAACCTTTTCACATGACAAATTTTTGCAAATTTAACATCACAAAGTCTCTACACTATTTTCATACGACTCTTGGAGTCGGTACCCAAATTTTCTAATATTTGAGATTGGTATAAGACCCCCTTTAATGGAACATGGCATCCTATCCTTAATCTTCGAGGTTGGTCCCTAACATCCGACTTTCTTTTCAAAGATGATAACTGAAATTCAATTCTCATTTTTTTATCAGTACCTAAATTTCAATTCCTTCACATATTTTCATATTCTATTCACTTATTCCCCACAAATTCACATGTGTGAATCCACATATATTCTCTTGTCACCTCTTGGGTTGGATGTGAGTCCTAGTGCTTTCCTTCCTAACTTGACAAACATATTTTCTTGTTACCTCTTGAGTTAGATTGGAGTCTTAGTGCTTTCCTTCTCAATGTAACACATATATTCACTTATCACCGCTTGGGTTGGATGTGAGTCATAGCTCTTTCCTTCCTAACGTGAAGCACATATTTTATGGTTACCTATTGAGTTGGATGTTAGTCCTAGTGCTTTCCTTCTCAATGTAACACATATATTCTCTTGTCACCGCTTGGGTTGGATGTTAGTCCTAGCGCTTTCCTTCCTAACGTGACACACACATTTTCTTGTTACCTCTTGAGTTGGATGTGAGTCCTAGTGCTTTCCTTCCCAATGTAACACAAGTATTCTCTTGTCACCGCTTGGGTTGGATGTGAGTCCTAGTTCTTTCCTTCCTAACGTGACACACATATTTTCTTGTTACCTCTTTAGTTGGATGTGAGTCCTAGTGCTTTTCTTCTCAATGTAACACATATATGCTCTTGTCACCGCTTGGGTTGGATGTGAGTCCTAGCGCTTTCCTTCCTAACGTTACATACATATTTTCTTGTTACTTATTGAGTTGGATGTGAGTCCCTGTGCTTTCCTTCTCAATGTAACACATATATTCTCTTATCACCATTTAAGTTGGATGTGAGTCCTAGCGCTTTCCTTCCTAACGTGACGCACATATTTTCATGTTACCTATTGAGTTGGATATGAGTCCTAGTGCTTTCCTTCTCAATGTAACACATATATTCTCTTGTCACCACTTGGGTTGGATGTGAGTCCTAGTGCGTTCCTTCTTGATGTAGCACATATATTCTCTTGTCACCTCTTGGGTTGAATGTGAGTTCTATTGCTTTCCTTCTTAACATGACGCACATACTTTCTTGTTACCTATTAAGTTGGATGTGAGTCCCAGTGCTTCCCTCTTCAATGTAGCAGATATTTTCTTTGGAGTCGGATGTGAGCCTCTGTGTTTTCCATCTCGATTCGGTCCTACCACACAATCCTATTCTCATCTTTTGAAATACGTTTCAAGACCACCTTAAATGGGTTATGGCATCTGATTCTTATTTCAGGATTAATACCCAAATTTTAATTCCCACCTTGGGGTCAACACTTACATATTTATTCCCATCCTTTATAAATACCTGAAATTTCATAACTCAAAATTCACTCTCCGATGCTTAGCGAGAGTCCCTACTCCGTGATTTCAATCATACGATCACCTATTAAATCCCTAGCAGAAATAAATCACATACATAACTCTGCACATACTTCCAGGTCTGTTGACTTAGGTGTTTTTATTGGTTTTTGTTGATCTCATCGGTCAACGTAAATATGCGCGGTGTACTTGCCCAACACACCACACATATTGGGGTCCATTTGTTGACCTCACTTTTGTGTTGAGGTTTAGTTTTTCCTCTTTAGTAGCCTAAGGTCTAGCCATAGGACATTCCTATTGACTGTTCTTTAAAAATTAGACAAGGAACCCTCACCATTAGAAATTCTAATCTCTTCTCTGATAAACTTGAAGTTCCACATATTGGTCCTAACCTCTAGCACTTAGTAGGTGGGATCACTATGGGGGAAACTCAAGATCAGTCATCCTTAAGACTGCTGGACCTTAGAGTTGACCTTGGGCGTTGGTCTAGGGCTAAGGCACTTACTTGCAATCACATACACTCACAATCACTCACTACCCTATACCCAGAACTTCTAGGCTTTGGTCCTTTGATACTTTTGGGAGACTCTTGTAGGTGGTTCCCTAAACCCATTAGCCCTGGGCTAGGGTTTAGTGGAGACCACTAGATAGAGGACCCAAAATGAGGTTTCTATTTGTCCATGGCTTATTAATGATGGTTGGTACTCCAACTCTACCAAGATACCCAACCTACCCTTTTGCCCCTAAATTCCCCCAAATTACCTAGATACCCTTGGGATTCCAAATTTGGCCAAAATCTCTAAATCTATCCAAAATGCCCAAACTTGATTCAAAAATCATTTCAAACACCTTGAAAACTCCCAAACTACCCAAAATCCTCAAATTGGCCAAATTACCAAAATACCCCTCTTGGGCCCAAAATTCCAAAAATTCCAAAATATCCTAAAAATTCCCAAAACTTCCCAAATATTCCAAATTTCATTTTCCTTAACTATCACATAACCCAATTTAGCCAATTTGGCCATCTTTGATCAAAACCCTCAAATTGCCCTTTAAAGGCCCAAATTTCCTTAAATTTAACTCAAATATGCATCAATTTGATCTCAATTTACCCCAATTCCAATCCTAAACTTAAATTCACTTTTGATATGGCCAAACTAGCCCAAATTCAAGCTTAATTGGCCCATGATTTGAGCCCAATTTTTCGTATAGGTTAAACCACAATTTTGGTCACATGACCTAATCCCACCAAATTGAACCCATTGCCTAGTCAATAGGCCCCAATTAATGTTGCAAAATCTTTATAACATTACTACACATCAAAATCAACTATCAATTGGCCTTGGTGAAACCTCAAATCCATTTGATTTTTGCCTGAATCCAAAATTCCCAAATTTAACCCCAAATTGGCTAAGTCCCCAAATTTCACACCATTGATTGCCTTAACCTCCAAATTGACATCCAATTCCTGTTAAAAACTCTTCATGGGGTACCTATGGACCATTTACAACAATCAATTTGGAATTATCCCAAGCTAGATCCAAGCTTAGCCCAACATAACCAAGTTGATTAAAATTCAAAATTCCCTGAAATTGTCCATCAATTGAGCTCAAAACCACTTCCATCCTTCAATAAAGTTGTTCATTATGATCATCTACACCAAGTGCAACATTTACTTGGGCCAATTGATAGGGCTTGCCTAGACCAAACCCAAGACTTGGTCATTTTCACCCACTTGGACCCATGCACTAAATGTGACCCAACCACCCTAAAGCAACCTAACCAACTCCACCTTAGCCATTAGTTGAGACTAAGCCAAAATCCATCTAACCACCTAAACTAAACCATGGACCAAGGGTCCCCCAAGTTAAGGGGTCTTATTCACAAAAATACACATGCTTAAGTTATCCTTGCCAAATCAAAACACATTTTCTTTAAATTATTGTGATGGATTCCTCTGGATGCTCTGAGCACCTAGCCACCTCCCCGTGGTCGGTTGGCCAGCCTAGTGGCCGAAAAATGGCCAAACTGAAAGCCACCCTCATGGAGCTTCACCCAAATCAAACCTAGAGGCCAGCTCAACCAAATTGAATTGTAGAGCTCCTCTACCCTCCACCTAAGCACCACATTACACCCCCTAATTGGCCATGACAGCCACCCCTAAGCCATTTTTATAAAAAGCACCTCCCACGACCATGGAAAGTGGTGCTGAAGATTTCTTAGAGAGACCTCTCCAAATTGACCACAGAGCTTCCATAAGATCCCCTCAGTGCATCCCAAATACTTTCCCTCACCAATTTCCACTGTCGGAGTTCAATTTTAAGCTTGAAACCTTGTCGTAAACCAGGACAGAGCCCAATACACCTCCACACTCCACCAAACTCAAATTAACTCTACCCACACCTTCACAACAGTGAAAGAAGCCAAAGCTCCATAAAATCCCCCTTCCACAGAGCATCTACCATAGCTCTAGACAAACACCTAAATCCGACTGTGATAGAATTCTTACTTAGGCCTCACACCACAGCAAGAGGCTTAATCCCTAGCCTCTTTGGACCCTAGCGAACGTGTCAAGGCCCTCTGATTGAAGCTTCACTTCTCAGAGCACAGGTATAAAACTTCTCTCCCTCTTGAGCCTATTTTGATTCTACATTTAATTAGGCTTAATTTAATTGCATGATTACCGTATGGATGTGTTTATTTCACTTAGAAGAGTCCATAGGATCAAACCCGAGTTGGTTGAGTCTAGGCTGAGATCTTAGGGTTTTAGTGTGGACGGTCACGGGATCATTCTATCAGGGACGATGACGGGGAGCCATTTGATCAAGAGTGTATCAAATGGATGGAGGAGATCAAGCTAGACAGCGCTTCAAAAAATAAATCACGGGCCGAGTCAGCAGCTACAAGGATGGCGGCGTCAAACTAGAGTGCGCCACGAGTGTCTTCGGAGCTTCCTAGGATCTAGTCAGCACGCGTTGTTTAAATATATAAATAGGGATTTTTCCTATTTATTTAAATACGTCTAACATAAAAAATTCATAATTTTATGTAGAAAAATCACAAACATAAAATAAAAACACCCACTTCCTCAGTGAACAGAGGAGAACAATGTGGAAATTATTTTAAGTCCATGTGATGTAGATTTTATTTTTAATTAATTAAACATTGATTTGAATGTTTTGATTCTCCATGCATTTAGACTCATCACTATAGCTTGAATTTTTGGCATGTTATAGCCCTTGTCAAGAGAAACATCCTCTAATTTTTCCAAAGTCAGAGGAGGTTCCTACATCCATATTTTTCAAGTTTTTGCACATTATTTCCTTAAAATAATCATGGAAATTAGCATGTTGAGTAGAAAATTCCAAGAGAATTTTGGAAGGTCCATCAGTGGAAATAATTTCATGGGTCAAGTCATTTAAAATGTACTTAATTTTCATGAACACTAAATCATTAAGAAAATTAATTTTTAAAGATATGAACATTTAAATGACTTGATTTTTTATCTCCACCATTATTTATGATCCAGAGAACTTACCATAAAAACTTCAAAATATTTTGAGAGCATTTGATAACTTAAATTGATTTTTAATGATAAACATCATTTTTGGCATTTAAATGATTTTTTAAAAATCAAAATGTATTTTAAAAATTTATAAAAATTATTTTTTTGAGTTCTCTATGATCAGGGGTATTTTCTAAAAATAAAATGATATTCAAAATAAAAACTTGATTTTTAGCTTATTTTTAATATTTAAATAATTAAAAATCCCTAAAAATTACAAAAATAATAAAACTCATGGAAATATTCTAAATTACTTCCTAATCACTTAAGAACAATTATAATATTTTTCATGGTTTTCTAAATAAAGATATTGATTTTTAAAGCTTAAAAATGATTTTTAAAGGCTAAAAATGAGTTTTTATTAAACTAATTCCAATAAATTAAATAAAATTTAAAAAATACAAAATCTTCTCCTCTGAGTCCTCTGACCTAAGGGAGACCTTTCAAAAATACAAAACTTGATTTTCTCCATTTGAAATATTTTATATTTAATAAATACCCCAGAACTTAAAATAATTAGTAAAATTCAAATAAAATTCAAAAAACCATGAAATTTGTTCCAAAGATTTCTCTGGTCTAGGTCTACCTCCAGTAAACATTTCAAGGAATTACCATTTACCTTGGTCAAGTTAGAAATTTTTGTTGAAAAATCCTATCTTTGCATGAAAATAATTATTTAAATTAAATTAAATTTTGAAAAATCACATTTTCTCCTCTAATGACTTAATTGACCCATGAATGAGGTAGGATAAAAATTCCAAAGTCATTTAGATTAAATTTGATAAATTATGAAGTGATAGAGCTTTAGGGGAAAATGTGTAATCTTGGAAATTAGCCTTAATTAACCTTTAGGCTTAATTTAAGGAGGGAAATGGGTAACCTCTGATCTTAATCAATTTATTTGATGTTTAAAACACAAGGGGTTAATTGGTAGAAACCAATCTCCCTAATTAAAAAGATAAGTTAATAGATTTCTAAATTAGTAAAATTTGGAAGTTTATTAAAATGAAATGAACCCAGGACTTAGGGGTATGACTTTTGAAGTCAACAATTAATCAATTTAATACCTCTATTTTGATGTTCAAATAAAATCCAAATCATGAATCATGATCACCTAAAGCTATATCTTTTCAAAACTAATTAAGACATTCACCTAGGTCTTAAGGGATTAGTAGTGAATTAGGCTAAATCAAGTTTCATTTAAATGATGATATGAAAAGTAAATATCAATGAAAATTAAAACAACTTTCAAACACTACAAGCCCAATTAGGGTTAAAATTTGGCTAAGTGTTCCAACAACATTAACTTGCCTCTTTAAGGGTCTTCACCCACATAATTCTTAAATTAAATCACAAGTGATAATTACCTTATTCTTAAGGATAATTGAGACATCAGTGCTCACTGAGCATTAAGGGTAATTACAAGATGATTTATTAAGCAAAATAATAAGTTTTAAAGAACTTAGGATTTTCCACCCGACAGCGAGAGTTAACACGGACCTGCTTCTTTCTCTAGATCTGTTAGATGTCCTGAAGATCTACTAACTTAATATGTTTTGCTTAATAAAATCATCCTTAATTAAACTCTTAAGAACCCACCAAGATATGACATAAGGTTAAAAAAACAACAAAAACCTTACTTTTTGCCTCTATATAAATTGACGTGACATGCATTTTAAGTTTCAGGTGGTGGAACGAGAAGACTTGCCAGGTACACTTTTACATTTTTCAGTGTTGTCTTTCTTATACTTTTACACTATACTTTTGTGCTTATACAAATTTACGTGGAAAACTAAAACTATTAGGATAGCCACAAAACCAAAACCAAAGCCAAAACTAAAATTAACCAAGATAAAATTCACCACCACAACATTCAAAATATAAAACAAGTCAAAATTTAATCATAAACATCACACAAAATTATAACTTCAACTAAATTAAGACGTCTCTATCGGATGATCAGGAATCCCTCAGAACACAAAACTAAAATTGCAACTAAATTAAGACGTCTCTATCGGATGATCGGGAATCCCTCGGAGAAGGTAACCTACGGTTGCTAACGAGGCTTCCCACGGTCTAAATGAAATTATGGAACTCATTAATTAACCTACGGTTGCTAACGAGGCTTCCCACGGTCTAAATGAAATTATGGAACTCATTAAGTAACCTACGGTTGCTAACGAGGCTTCCCACGATCTAAATGAAATTATGGAACTCATTAAGTTGTGTTTAGTGAGTTCATTTGAACTAAGTGAATCCTATAGAAAATAGTGATGCCGGAAAGAGGGAACCGTAGGATCCTAACCGGTGTTGCTCTAATCAACTTTAACATAGCCCCATAAAATTTAAAGAACTTCAACCATAGGGCCACTTGATTTGACATAATAACTTTATACACTAGAAAACTCAAACTCTTCGCGGCAAGGAGCTTGGAGATAGCACGGTGGGCAGCACGACCATCTTCAACACCAAAACTTGTCTTTCACAGCTAAACCAATCTTCCTTCCTTAGACTTAAACAACAAAGCCGTACGACTTTGAGGTTGCTTGCTTATGCAACATAAATCCTCACCTTATCTTTAGACCTTTGCATAGCCCTGTTATACAATATAAGCCCTACTCGTCTTAGGATTTTGAGGTTGTCATTTGTCATAACCTAAATCCTTGTATCTTTCAGGCTATTTATGTGATCGTTTCGCACGAACGTAAGCCCTAACTAATACAATTGGCAAGATGAAACACCTAAGAAACCATTTCATACGAATGTAAGCCCTAACTAATAAAATTGGCAGGATGAAACATCTAAATATTTTAACTCAAAACTGAAGCCAAACATTAGGATAGCTTGGGAAGTCACCGAGGTTCGCCTCTGGATCCAATTTGGAACCAATCCCCTTTCACACCTCTACGTCCGATCTCATTGAAAATTCTTATTCTTTTGAAATCCTTAAAGATAATGTTCACACCTCTACGTCTGATTTCGTTAAAGAGTCCTACCCTTTGAAATTCCTTGAAGATAATCTTTCCACCTCTACGTCCGATTTTGTTGAAGAGTCTTACCCTTTGAAATTCCTTGAAGATAATATTTCTACTCTACGTCCGATTTCGTTGAAGAGTCCTACCCTTTGAAATTCCTTGAAGATAATATTTCTCATTTTATCGAGAGTTTTCTTAGGTGACTTTGGTCATTTAAGATGTAATTAACTATAGGGGCTTACCCTTATCGAGAGTCTTCTTAGGTGACTTTGGTCATTTAAGATGTAATTAACTATAGGGGCTTGCACTTATATGAAGCATGTCTGAACCCAACTTAATATAAACCCTATTTAATCATTTATATTAAATAGGGGAACTTGTCGGCAAATACAAAGGTTTCGTAGACCAAACAGATGTCATATATTCCTTAGTTTATTAGATCAAGTCTCATCCTCAAGTCATGTGTTTATCCTTCAGGATAGATACAAGATTTGAGGTACAGTGCTCTTTCATTTAAATTATGAAAAATGTGGGGTCAGTTTGATTTCATATTTTTCTAAACTAAATAAATATGTAAATTAAAACGTCCTTCCGAGGAGGGCGACGGGATTTTGATTTCGGTGACTGATAGCTTCTTACGGGCAACTCTCTCCAACCAAAAATAGCACCGACAGATGCCAATTGAGTGTAAATTTTTTTGTTATGAAGTTCAATTCGGTGGAATTTGGAGTCTCGGGACAAATTTGGATTTTGGTCCAAGTTGAATTTGAGTGATATTGGGGCTTGACCAAGGCCAATTGAGAATTCAATTGGATGTGTGGGAGTGTTTTAAAGAGCTTAGGATTTAAAATTGGGGCAATTGCATAGGTATGGGTGTTAAATTTGATGAAATTTTGGCTTAGGGCCAAATTAGGGATTTTGAATTTGGCTTAGGATTTTGGTTTGAAATTGGGTCCAATTGAACTTAGATTTGGTTTCAATCAATTTTAAGCATGATTAATTTGAGTTCAAATTTGAAATTGAGAAAATTTGGGATCAAATTGGTGGACAGTTGGGGGTGAATTGGGGTAATTGGATCTTTAAGGGCAATTTGGGGCTTTTGGTCAAAATTGGTCAAATTGGTCAAATTGGGCTCAATGGAGTGGTCCAAATTGGTTTTTGAGACATTTGAAATGATTTTGAAGGTTTTGGGACAGTTTGGGTCACCAAGACTAATTTTGTAATTTTGGCAAAATATGGGGTATTTTGGTAATTTTGAAATTTTGTTGTGTTTTGGGCAATTTGGGTGGTTTCAAAAAGTTTGACATTATTTTTGAGCAAATTTGGGCATTTTGGATAATTTTTTGGATCTTGGTCAAAATTGGAGTTCCATGGGTAGTTCGGTAAATTTGGGTAGGTTTTGGGGGCAAAATGCTAAAGTGGGTATTTTAGTAGGATTGGGGTTCCCAACCAACAACCACCCTAATTGAGTCGTGGACCAGTAGAATTCCCTTATTTTGGTCCTCCATATATTGGTTTCAGCTAAATCCTAGCCTAGGGGACCACCTACACAAGTTTCCCAAAAAGTTAAGAGACTAACTAAGCATATTTGACTAAAGCGTGAGGTTGTGAGTGTAAGTGAGGGGTATCAAGTGTTTGTGTGTGTGAAATGGATGAAGGCCACACCACCCAAGGTCCCTTATAAGGAAAAATAATCCTATGGGGACTCCCTTTGAGCTTCCCCATACTGGCCCCACCTATTAAATGTTAGAGGCTAAGACAAATATGTAGAACTTTAAATTGCGTAAAGAGGAGTTTAGAGTTTATAATGGTGACGGTTCCTTCACTAGTCCTCTATGAATAGTTAACAGGTAACTCCTATGTTTAGACCCAGGCTACTAAAGAGGAAATTAGACCTCAACCATAAGTGCAGTCAACAAATGGACCCCTAGGAGGCGTGGTGTGTCGGCCCGCACACAGCACGTATTGGTGTTGACCGAAGAGATCAACAAAACCAAAATGACTGTTTAAGTCAATAAACTCATAATAGAATAGAAAAAGAATAAAAGATTTTTGCTGGAGAGTAAGCAGGGACTCCTGTTGGGCAAAAGGAAGGGGATTCCAGAAACAACCATCAGGAAAACTGACGGTCGTGGCGAAGATTTGATTTTAATCTAATGTTTAAAAAAAATAATTTTGATTTCAATTGTAATACTTTTGAAGGAAAAAGTTATGTATGACGAGGCTGAATTGAGATGGAAAGCACAAGGACTTACATACAACTCAAAAGGTCACAACAGTGCATAGAACGAAACCATCAAGAACATTATGTCAAGAAGAAAAGACTATACCAGTTCAAGCAACCACTAGGGACATTACATCCAAATTTGTTTTAGTCTAAGAATAGCGGCCATTAAGGACATTATACTAAACTTCAAGGTGGGAATCAGAATTTTGGTACTGACTCCGTGAGGAGAATTGGAATTTAGGTTCTAACCTCAAAAAGGAAAAAAATATACTAGCTCGGGCAACCTCTATGGACTTTATGTTCAAACTGGATCTAATCAAAGAGTGACAAACACTAGGAACATTATGTAAACCTTTAAGGCGGGAATTAGAATTCAAGTATTGACCTTGGGATGAGAACTGGATTTCAGGTAACAGCCTCAAAAATGAAAAACTATACTAATTCGAGCAACCGCAAGGGGTATGACTTCTAAAATGGATATAGTCGAAGAATTGCAACCACTAGGGACATTACGCCAAACTTTCAGGTGGGAATCAGAATTCAATTATTGACCTGAGAGGAGAACTAGAATTCAGGTACTAGCCTCAAAAAGGAAAAAAAATATACTAATTTGGGCAATCGCTAGGGACATTATGCCCAAACTAGATCTAGTCGAAGAATGACAACCACTCAGGACATTACACCAAACTTCAAAGTGGGAATCAAAATTTAGGTATTGACCATGGCAGGAGAATTGGATTTCAGGAACCAACCTTGAAAAGCAAAAAAAAATATACCAGTTCAGACAACCGATAGGGACATTATGTCGGAACTAGATCTAGTCAAAGAATGACAACCGCTCGAGACATTACGACAAACTTTAAGGTGGAAATTAGATATCAGGTACTCACCCTGGGAGGAGAACAAGAATTCAGGTACCAGCCTTGAAAAGGAAAAACTATACCAGTTCGGGCAACCGCTAGGGGCATTACATCTGAATTGGATCTAGTCTATGAAGGCTGCGCCAAACATCAAAGTGGGAATCATAATTTAGGTACTGACCCTAAGAGGAGAACTAGAATTCAGGTACCACCTCGAAAAGAAAAGATTATACCAGTTCAGGGAACCTCTAAGGACATTATGTCTGAACTGGATCTAGTCAAAAAATGGTAACCACTCGGGACAATATGCCAAACCTCAATGTGGGAATCAAAATTCAGGTACTGACCTCGGGAGTATTAGAAGTACAAAGGTTTCATGAAAAGAAGATAAGATGTTGAAAAGAATTGCTAATAAGGGAGTAGGGTAGAGGCCTATCATGAATGCTGAGATTTTTTGAGCAGGGAGTAGGGCGGAAGCCTATACCAAGTGCTGAGATTTTGTGAGAAGGGAGTAGGGCAGAAACCTATCCCATGTACTGAGATTTTTTGAGGACTGTGGCACTCCATGGAGGATTGTGAGAAATTTATGCAAATAGAGACATTTGTGCTATGAAAGCGGAGAGTGTGTAACTTCAAACTTGAGAGGAATTAATTCATTAAATTTAACTTTTTTCTTGTTGTCTTTATCATCATCTGATTATCAGGATATTTTTTCAAACTTAATCTCCATTGATTATTTTTTTTTCAAAAATATTTTTTATTTATATTTTATTATCAAAATTTTGTGGTATCATTCTTTGTTCATTATAAATTAGAACCAACATGTGGTTCTGCAGCTCTTTATCCATTGCACAAAAAGAGTAATTTAACAAATATCTCAAATCTGAAAAAAAATTCATTAAACTGCTTCACATATGTGTTACAAACTAAACAAATGATGAAGATGTGAAAAGATAACATGTTGAATACATTCTGAAGCATCAAATGCTGAAACATTTCAAATATTGAATACATCTGAAACATTATATATCATATCTATCATATAGTGATGTAATACAAAAAGTGACAAGAACTATATATCAATCCTCTGTGGCAAGCTCATGATGATATTGACCTTCTAGGCCACGCTCCGAGACAAGAATTCTTTTCGCGTGCACTTAGAGGTACAACTATCACATAGCTCGTATGGATGCAGTTCTTCTAATTCTGGGTCTAAACAAACTCCATGAGGCATCTTACTGTGATCTATTCTTTTTAACATAATAAAAACTCTGCAGTGCAACACTTCTCAGATGGAGTGCTTTGCCAAATCTTCTTCGTTTTCATTCAATATTAAAACTGAACCCACTGGCAGTGGAATTTCAACATATCCTCAGAATTCTCAAGGGCCAACAATATCAATTTCTTTTCCAAACATAATACTACTCTTGCTCATAAAGGAAACAGTGCAAAAGGGCCTAATGAAATCATGATTATCAATATGTGGAGGAAAGAAGTCTCCTTCCTCGTAAATGTTGATGATGCAGCTACTTGGGATGCAATCTATCAGTAGTACGCTCCATTTGAGCATTCTCTTAATCATCCTTCTTATTACGGAAGGCAGAGGATCCTTCTCCTCATATTTTAGGATGCACGGTGGCTTCCCTAGTTTATCCTTTACAACGTTATAGCAACAACCAAATTGAATTGTAATTCTTTCCTTGCCCCTCATCCATTTCTGGGGCTCTGAGTAGGTCTTTTTGAGTAACAGGCCGGCGTAGCCTATGTCCTTCAAGTCAAACACGCAGTCGAAAATCATCCTCTCATCACATTCAAAGAAAACCTCTGTTAGCAGCTCCAGACCTTCTAAGATGTTAACAAATTTTCCTTGAATTTCCTCATAAAACTTAAATTCCCTTTTCTTGAATTTGCTCCTCCTTTCTAACTATGCGGTAGGATTTCTTCAAGGTCATTGGGGCTACTCCCACATTTCAATCTCCGTGGAAAACTCTTAAATAAAAATCTAAGAGATGCCTTGTTGTCTCTTCAAAATGTGTCCCCGTTCAATGAATCTTCTAGAAGTTACCTCCTTCCAAAAGCCAATTGAATGAAATTTCATTTCCATTAACTATTTCCCACATTTTCACCAAGGGTTGCTTCAAACACCTCTTCAAAAATTTATCCAAATTTAATATATCATCAAATAACTACTTCTGGTGCTTAAGCATAGGGTACCTGACACTTAGGCATGGCTCTCTCTGTTTAACTGGCGCGTAAGTGCAAGTCTTCGGCACTTAGCACCTCGGTTCATTTTTGCACCTTCTTCATTTTTGCTCCAAATTTGATTCTTTTTCACTCCTTTCATAATTTTTTATCCGTTTGATTGTACCTGAAAGAAAAACACACAAAACCTTTCATTAAAGCGTAATATCTCAAAAATAGGTGTAAAAATGTGTACATAAAAACTATATTTTAGGTGTATCAAAATCCCCCAAACTTAAAATGTTACTTTTCTTCAAGTGAAACTCCAATTCTTTAAAACCAAATAATTAGATTGTGTGTATGAGTTTCTTTAGAATATTCTAAAATTTGTATGTAGAAATATAATAGTCTAATTTAGAAAAAACTTTAGTAAAAGAGACCAACTTATAGATTAGAAATTTTTATTTTAAAGATGTATGAAATTATAAGTTTCTATCTAGTTCAGAAATATTGTAAATACTCAAAATATAGAGTTTAGCCATTCTATCTTCACCACTTAAAAAAAATTTATTAAACATAATTTTACTTACTATATTATATCCTTAAGCTTAAGAGCTTCTCATGACTTATACTTTAAAAAGATCAGATGTAGAACAAATTTTTGATTAGGCAGTAATCCTCAAGCTCCTTTTTCATCTTTTTTTTTTCTTTTTCTTTTTCTTCTTTTTCTTTTTTCTGACAAGGATTACTATATCTAGATAGGTCTTTAATGATTTTGAATTCCACTCTTCTTTTCTTAAAGCAAAGAGTTGATATATTTCCTTTAATTAAAAACATAATAAAAGTTTAGAAAATTAATTTCAATAAAAGAAATTTAAGTTTTGAAAAATAAAAGTCTAATCCTTCTACATTTTTAAAAAATACAATTGCTCCTACTAAAGATAGTTAAATAATTTTTATCATTTTCACCTCAAAAATTTTTAACTTTAAGTTTTGTTTCATTGCTATAGGTTTTAACTAAATTCTCTTACTCATTTCTATATTCAAAATTTTACATACCTAATAAAACTTCATATACATAATCATTTTTCTTCAAATCAAAATCAAATTTATTAGAAGTACATTTGTGTTGACCTTCTTTTGGTTGAGGTCAAGTTTCATCCTAAGTAGCCTAGGGTCTAGCCATAGGACTTTTCTGTTGACTATTCTTAGAGGACTAGAAAATGAACCTTCACCATTGGAAACTCTGAACTCTTCTTTGCTCAACTTGAAGTTCCACGTATTGGTCCTAACCTCTAACACTTAGTAGGTGGGGCCAATATAGGGGAGCTCAAGGAGAGTCCCCATAGAATTGCTTGGCCTTAGGGTTAACTCTGAGAGGTGTGGTCTAGGTTAGTTTCACACACACACTTGCACATTACACTTCCACTCACTACCCATTTTACTTCCACTCACTACCCTGAACCCAAACATGTTTAACTTTGATCCCTTAACCATTTGGGAGACTCATGTAAATGGTCCCCTAGGCCACTAGCCCTAGGCTAGGATGTAGCTAACACCAGTACATGAAGGACTTAAATTAGGGAATTCTATTGATTCATGTCTCAATTAGAGTGGTTGACACCCCAATTTTACCAAAATACTCAACTTAACCGTGTCCCTCCAAATCTACCCAATTTACCAAATTACCCTTGAAACCCTAAAATTATCCAAATATCCCAAAATACTCAACTTTGTCCAAAAATCATCTCAAACTAATTGAAATTGCCCAATTGTCCAAAAAATCCCAAAGTTTGCAAATTTACCAAAATATCCCTCACTTTGCCAAAATTACAAAAATACTCCTCGTGACCCAAATTGTCTAAAAACCTTCAAAATCATTTCAAATGTCCCTAACATACATTTTGACTACTCCATTGAGCTCAATTTGACCAATTTGTCCTATTTTGATCAAAAGCCCCAATTTACCTTTAAAGGCCCGATTTCCCTAATTCATCCTCAATTTCCACCAATTTGATTCTAATTTTCCCCAATTTCAATTACAATGTCAAATTAATTACATTTAAGCTTGATTGAAACCAAATCCAAGCCCAATTGACCCGCATTTGAATCTAATTTCAAACCAAATTAAAATGCCCCAATTTGACCCTAAGCCAAAATTTCACCAAATCTATCCATTTGCTACAATTTTGAATCATAAAATTTTTAAAATACTTCCCCACATCAAATTGAACCTTCAATTGGCCCTGGTCAACCATCAATTTTACTTAAAATCAACTTGAACCAAAACCCCCAATTTTTCCCCAAATTCCACCAAATTGAACTCCATAACCCAAAAATTTCCACTCAATTTCTTTCCAAAACTCTTCATGATAATCGCCCACATCAAATTGAACCATCAATTGGGCCTTAGAGAAACTCTAGCCCAACTCAAACCCACATCTAACCCAACACCCCCAAACTTGATCATGAGCCAAAATCATTCAAATTGAACTTCCAAATCAATTCACAATAACTCCAAACCTTTCTAAACTACTTGTGAAAATTATATACACCATTTTGATCAATCAATTGACCTCAATGTCATGACTAGCTCAACCAAAACCCAACTTCAAGTCAACCTCAAAGTTAAACCCATGTACCAAAGTTGGCCAAACTAAGACAAATTAATCAAACCAAAGTCACCACACCCACCATTTGGACTCTAGTGACCAGGCTAGACCCACCTAGCCCACCCTACATGAGAAATGGACCAATGGTCCCTTGATTTAAGAGATCTCATCCCATTTAAAGCCTAAACTAAAATATCTTGGCTATCATCACTTGTCATTAAGAGTTAACTATCATTAGCCACCCCCTGGCCTCCCTAGGTCCATAAGTGACTTAACCCTAGCCAGCCACCACCTCAGCCACTGGAAATAGCTAGCCCAAGGGAGCTCTAAGTGGATAGAACCCAAAATTAGACTTATTTGAGTTGGTTAAGTCCCATTAGAAATTAGAGCTCTTCTACCCTCCACCTAAGAAATGCTTTGCACCCATTAATTGCCCCTAGTGGCCACCCCAAGCTCCTCTATTTAAACGCCCCCCACTTCATGAATAAAGGAGATAATGCTTGAAACTTAGAGGAAACTTTACCAAAATCTCAGTAGAGCTTCTTCAAACCTCCCTAAGTGCAATCCCCCTGCTTTCAGCCACCCACAACCACTACTTAGAGACAATTTGACCTTAAATTTAACTTAAAACAAGGAAACTTTCTGTCATGGCTCCATAGTGCATCGAACTCCAATTAAACTTGCACACACCATCCTCATAGTGAGAGGAATTCATCCACCACAAATGCCCCATCACAGAGAGCCTCTAATCTAACTCTAGAGCAACACTTGAAAATGAACTTGATCAAAATCATACCTAAACAATTAACTACAGCCTAGGAGCTCATCTGAAGTTTTGTTGAACTCTTGTGAAGCTTCTCTAACCATCTGATTGAGGCTACTCCTCTCAAACAAAGGTATTGAGCTCTAACCCTAACCAGAGCTTAATTTGATTCTCCATAAGTATATAATAAATTTCAAGCTCGATCAACCATATAGATAGGTTTGTCTTAAGTAGATGAAGGTGTGGGAACAAACCCCATGTGATTTGGTTCAGTCTAGCTCAAGATTTTAAGGTTTTAGTGTGGGCGGCTTGGGGGTTAGGTGAGTTGGGGATGATGAACGAAGGTTGTCCAATCGCGCGTGTATCATTTGAATGATTGAGATCGTGTTGGATGAAGGAATGGAACACAAGCAGTGGCTAACGAGGCGGCTAAATGGCTAGAGGTGCCAAATCAAAGGCTTCGTGTGTAAAGCTCAACACGTCGTAAGTTGCGCTTGCGCTGACTGGGTTAAATAGAAAAGTATGTATTTTCTAAATTATTTACATTTTTGATTATTGAAAAGTTATCGAAATTATTTTTCTGAGGTACTTGTGATCCCGAGCACTTAGGAAAAATAAAAATTATTTTTGAGAAAATATTTCATTTTTTAATTATATTTTAAATTTAAAATATTTAAAAAATAATTAAAAATCCAAAAAAAATATAAAATATTTCAAAATGTGCCTAATTGTTTCTTGATCACTTAGGACACATTTAAATATATTTTTCCATTTTTCTAAAGTTAAAAACAAATTTTTAAAGGCTTAAGAGTTTATTTTCCTTATTTTCCCTTTAAATTTATTATAACAAAAAATTAAAAATACAAAAAATATAAAATTTTATTTGACTGTGTTCTCTGGACTCTGAGAGATTTAATAAAAATATAAAAGAATAATCTTTGTAATTAAGACATTTTTTTGTTTAATTAAATCATTAAAAATCATTATATAATAATTAAAATTTAAATATGAAGAATCATGAAATTTTGCCAAAGTGTTTCTCTGACTAAAGTGAACCTCTAATATTTTTTCGATAAACTAAAAAATTTTTTTTGATTGATTAAATAAATTAATATTGAAAATACTATTTTTAAAATTAAAATAATTATTTAAATTAAATTAAAACTTAAAAGAGCCACATTTTCTCCTCTAATGTCGTAATTAACCCATGGATAGAGTACCTTAAAATTTTCAATGTCATTTAAATTACTATGAAGTGGAGAGCCCTAAGGGCAAAATGGTGATTTTATACTTTTGTGTCTTAATCAAAATTTAGGGTTAAACGAAAGGAAAAATGTGTAATTTTGATTTAAATAAGTACTATTGGATGATTGAGACATAATGCGTTAAAAGGTAGAAACCAATTTGTCACTTTTACATGATAAGATTAAAATTGTAATTTTTTTTATGAAGAATTGGAAGTTAATCAAAATCAAATGACTCTGAAGTGATGAGCTTAAGCTAAAAAAATGATAATTCACTTATTTTTGGCCCACAATTGATGATAATATGATCTTTCAATAAAGCTATGTATCTCATAAATTAAAATTTCAATAGCTGCACATTCTCCCTTTGAGATTTTTAAGGGCTTGCTAGTGATCTAGGCCTGATATTTAAACTTATTAGATGAGATTTAGAAAGGAAAACATGATTGATGATAAACACCTCTAAGCACTATAAGCCCGACTTAGACTTGCCTTAGAGGGATCCACCTACGTAACTCCTAAGTAAAATGTGAACTGATTAATTGAGTACCATGTCCTTGGGATAATTAAAATGTTAAGGTTCACTAAGTAATGATGTAATTTTTAATTCAAACTTGGATGATTAATGAAACAATATGATAAGTTTAAAATGAACTCGAAATATTTCAAGAGATCTTAAAAGCGATTTAGGGTCATTCTTCAAACACTTTGTAATCTCTTGGACTTTTTGAAGGACAAATTGAACCTGTTATATTTCATTCTAAAATCTTCCATTAAGATCTTTTTGGAATTCAGTGAGTCATAGTTTGAGAGTTAGGAAATTACATGTTCATCTACTCTTGCGATTTTTTTAAATCTTTTGTAAATTTTTATACATGTTGCAAAAGCTAACATTTTAGCGGCAATGCCAATAAGATGATAAGTACAATTTTACAAGTGTTAATTAATTTTTGTCATTTTACTTTACTGCAATTTACTTTTTCTTCCAAATATTATAATTTATTGGTTGGGCACTTCACTTTACTTGCAAAAATCAAAACCTTTTTTAAAAAAATTAATCAACATTTTAAAAAATCTAAAATGAATTCTTTCAAATGTAACCATAAATCCTTTGAAATGTCACTAAACAAAAAACGTCCTTTTGAATTTAAGGAAGTCCCTTAGAGGAGGTAACCCATGGTTGTTAAGGAGATTTTCCCAATTTAAATGGGTTTCACAACTCGTTTAAGCTAAGTAAATTCAAAAGAAAATAGTTATAGCAGAACAAGGGAACTATGGGATCCTAACCGGTGTCGCTTTAATCAAATTTAACCCCCTTCCCCCACCCCATTATGATTGAACTTGAAAATTGTCATTTAAACCTTTAAACCTTAGACTTTAACACTGCTACTTCACCGAGGAGCTTGGAGTTAAGTTTATGAGCAGCCTTCTACAACAACAATCTGCGACAACACGAAGATCTACAGCACCATATCTTTCCTTATAATTAAACAACTAGCCATAAGATTTTGAGGTTGTTCGCCTAGTGTGACAAAAATCCTCAACTTTTTATTTAGGCCTTTTTATAGTTCTGCTATACAATCTAAGCCCTAACTCGTTTTAGGATTCTAAAGTTGTCGTTCGTCACGGCCTAAATCCTCAAATCTTCTAGGTTATTTGTGCGACTGTCTTATGTGAATGTATTACCTAATTAATAAAATTGGTAGAATGAAACTTTTAAATAATTTCATTTCAAAACTAAAGGCATATTATAGGATAGCTTGGGAAGACACCAAGGTTCTTCTCAGGATTCATGACATGCTCTAGTTATTTTTCCTTTAGATTTCATAAAAATGTTCCAAATTTGAGTCAATCCCATTTCACAACTCTTTCTCCAATCTTTTGAAAAGTAATATCTCTTTGAACTCCTTGAAGACAATTTTCTTTAATTTTTATCAATAGTTTTTATAGGTGACTTCAGTTATCTAAGATGTGATTAACTAAAGGAGCACGCCCTTATAGGAAACTTTTAAGAACACAACTTAATATAAACCCTATTTGATTTTTCATATTAAATAGAGGAGCTTATCGGTCGATATAAGAAAATGATTTTGTTTAGACTTAAACGGATGTCATAAATTCCTTTGTTTATTTCATCAAGCCTTACCGGTGAGTAGTGTATCTCTTCTTTAGGATGAATGCTTTCTTGCGGAACTAGACTCGTTTATTTAAAATAGTGAGGATATGGGATTGGTTCGGTCTCGTATTTTCAATATTTAAAATATTACTTTTCAAAATTATATATATACATATTAAATTAAATTGGGCATCGAGATATCCATTCCAGCGACCGATAATTTCAAATTTAGTGACCAACAAATTGAGAACAAATAAATTTCAAATTTTTTTAAAAAATTTTTCAGCCCCACCAAACTTAAATTTTTAATAAGAATAAAAATTTNCTCTCTCGATATATATATATATATATATATATATATATATATATATATTTATTTGGTTTAAGGAGATGCTATTGTGTCCCTACATGTTTGACTAAAGAGGGGGTTACAAGAAAAAGAAAAACAACTAGAGAACTTTTGATTCAATACAGGAATCATCAGTCCTCCCAAAATGCCAAACAAAAACCACTATTTGCCTAAAATAATCCCCATATAACATGGGGAACACAACAAGAAGACAACAAGAAAAGGAGGGGGAAAGGAAATAACAACTGAAATAAAGCAGTCACTCTTGATCTTGATTAACAATTCTGAAGTGTGGGACATCAATCCTGTCTCCTTGAAGTAAAAACTAAATGGTGTGGGAAGGGGAAACAACAACAGAGAAATCCTGTAAGTTATAACCTTGTCTAGCAAGCCAATTTGCAAGTTGGTTTCCTATTCTATAAATGAAAGTGTAGTGCACCTTTAGCTGTGAAGATATTTCTCTAATTATTTTGATCCAATAAGTAAGGTGCCAGGGTACATGCTCCTCATCCTTCAGTATATTGATTACTGCAGTAGAGTCCACTTCTAACCATAAGTTGTACCAGCTAGACATTTTGACAATTTTTAAGGCCCAATAAATAGCCACAAGTTCTGGTTCAGTTGCATCAACAACCAAAATGGGAATGTGAAAATATAATATGAATTTCCCCAAGTGATTTCTGTAGACACCCCCCACACCTGCTTTTGACTTGTTGAAGCTTCCATCAGTATTTATCTTGACAGTGTGATAATCAGGAGGTTTCCAGTAAAACCTATGAACATTAGTCTGGTTAGGTTGTCCCAAAGAGTAAAAGAGAAATGTTTGGAAATCTTCTGAACTTAATCATCTTGTTTACATAAGAAAGGCTATTTCTGACTATCTTTTCAGTTTTTGGTGTACCTTCTTCAAACTTAGCCTTGTTTCTTTCCATTCATATAAACCAAGCAACAATGAGGGGTATAGAAGCATAGTTCCTCTTATTCCATGTCTGCCAGCAAGTGGTAATGTTGTCCCAAGTAAAGAGATTTTTGTCAATATTTAAGTGGGACAGCAGTTGGTGCCAAACAACTTGGACAAAAATGCATTCAAAAAATAGATGGGGCAGTGATTCCTCCTCCTGAAGACAGAACCTGCATTTAGAAGGCCCCTTAATCCCTTTAGTTTAAGGATATCATCAGTAGGAAGTATATTATGAAAAATCCTCCAACAGAAAAATGACATGGAGGGGGATAGAAAATTGTTCCAAAAAATTGTGCTCCAGGCTAGGTGTTCCCATTGGAATACTTTAGAGTAGATGGCTTTGGTAAGACTTTGATTTAAGAAAGACTACCAAACAATTTTATCAGGCTTTCTTCTGTCAATTTTGATGCTGACAATTATTGTTACAGAATTGGCATGGAGAATATTTGATAGTTTATGTAAAGGCCAATCATCATCCACCCAGCAGTCAGCCACCTTGAGATTAATGTTAGGGGCACTATAGATAGGGGACAACCAATCTTTAGGGCACCAATTATCAAGCATGAAATTTATATCTCCTTTCCCCAAGTCCCAAATGAAAAGGTTTTCAGCAGTATGTCTTATGTTCAACATCTTTCCCCATATTTTGGAATCCCCTATCTTTCTTTCAACAAGTGTGGGGTGCTGGTCTCTACAATATTTGCCCTTCATAAAAATAGCCCACAATGAAGTCTGAGCTCTAAATTTAATCCAAAGCTTGCATAAGTTGATTTGGAAGAGTTGATTAATACCCTTGAAGCCAATACCCCCAGCCAGCTGGAGTTTAGCCACTTTTTGCCAAGAAGCCCAATGCACTTGCTGCCTCTGTCCAGAACATAAAAATCTGTTAAAAGCCCTTTCAAGCTGAATTTGGGTGCTTTTCTTTATATTTGTCATTTGCAGGATATAAGAGGGAAAAGTAGTTAGAATGCTTTTCAGCAGTGTAATGCTGCCTCCATTAGAAAGAAAGGAAAGAGTCCACCCATTAAGGTAGGTAGTGATCTTATTTATGACTTCCTCAAATTGAATTTGTCTGGTTCTTCCAGTAAGAAGCATGACCCCCAAATACTTGACAGGAAGTTGGGAGTTTGAGAAGCCTGTATAGCTAGAAGCCCATTGTTTGCAATTTGGAGTTACTTCTTTATTAAAAATCATAAGGCACTTCTTAGGACTGAAACACATACCAGAGTGTGTTTGGAACTTTTGAAGAGCCTGATACACATTCCTTACAACATTCTTGTTAGCTCTAGGGATACCATGATGTCATCAACATAGAGCAAGTGATGGCAATGTTGGATCTGTGATGATAAATAGTGTAGTTTTGGTTTAACAGAGATTCATCCAGCATTCTAGATAAAGAGTCAATTGCAGTAATGAACATAGTGTGGGATAAGGGGTCCCCTTGCTTCAAACCTCTGGATGCAGTGAAATACCCCCAGCCTTTGCCATTTATGAAAATAGAGTGATTATTATTGTGAAGCCATCTGTGAATCAGCTGGCAGAATTTTATGTTGAAACCTCTAGCTGTAAGAACATCCATAATGAATCCCCAACTAATAGTATCATAGGCCTTTTTCAAATCCAACTTGTAGATCAAATTTCCACCTCTACAAGTCTTATTCAGATCATTCAGAAGTTCATGTGCCAAAAGAGTGTTGTCAATAATAGATCTCCCCTTCACAAATGCAGTCAAATTGGGTTTAATGATGTGTTCAAGATGAGGTTGGAGCCTATTGACAATGATTTTGCTGATCACTTTGCTAATTACAGTAGCTAAACAAATTTGTCTGAAGTGATTCCAGGTGGTTTGTATCTCAGATTTGGGGATCAGCACAAAAGTAGAAGCACTAAAGTAATGTGGGAGATTATTTCCTTGGAAAAAACTGGCCACAGCAGCTATCACCTCAGGTTTAATAATGTTCCAAGATTTCTTATGGAACTTAGCTGTGAATCCATCAGGACCAGCTGCTTTGTTGCTATCAATAAAATTCATAGCCTCCCAAATCTCCTTTTCATCAAGGATGTCAGCAAGTTTTAAATTAGCAGTGTAAATCTGCTCAGCAGAGAAATAATCTAGATCAATAGAGATTCTGTGATTGTGCTCTTGGTTCAACAGTTTTTTAAAATNCAACAAAACATCAAAAATACCCTTATTTAAAGTGCAATATCATCAAAATTAGTGTAAAATAGGTATGAAAATGTCAACATATTTTCCTTTGGTCACACAACCATCTTTATCGGCATTAACTCTCTTCACGTCCCCACAGAATTTCATACAGAGCTTGACACAGAGCTTCCCTAAGATCCCGAAGAATTTCATACAGAGCTTGACACAGACATCTTTATCTGCATTAATATCCGCCTCTCCAAACTTCACACAGAGCATCCCTAAGATCCCCTCAGTGCATTCCAAACATTTTTCCTCACCCATTCTCATTGCCGGAGCTCAATTTTGAGCTTGAAACCTTGCCGGAAACCAGAACAGAACCCAATACACCTCTATAGTCCATCAAACACAAATTAACTTCACCCACACCTTCACAACAGTGAAATAAGCTAAAGCCCCATCAAGTTCCCCTTCCACACAGCCTCTACCACAGCTCTAGACAACACCTGAAATCGAGCTTGGTCGAATTCATACCTGGGCCTTACACCAAGACCAGGGACTAAATCCCTTGCCTCCTTGGACCCCAACGAACGTGCCGAGCACCTCTGATTGAAGCCTCCCTTATCAGAGCAAAGGCATAAAACTTTTCCTCCTCCCGAGCTTTTTTTGATTCACCATTTACTTAAGCTTGATTTCATGGTATATTAACTGTATGGATGCGTTCGTCTTACTTAGACGAGTCCATAGGATCAAACCCGAAGTGATTTAATTCAGTCTAGGCTGAGATATTAAGGTTTTAGTGTGGACGGGCACGGGATCATTCTATCGGGGACGATGACGGGGAGTTGTTCGATCAAGCGTGTATCAAATGGACGTGGGAGATCGAGCCGGACAGCGCTTCGGGACATAAACAGCGGGCTGAGTCAGCAAGCTACGTGGACTGCAAGGTCCAACTAGAGCGCGCCACGCATGCCTTCGGAGCTGCCTAGGATCTAGTCAGCACGCGTGATTTAAATAGATAAATAGGGCTTTTCTTATTTATTTAAATGCTTGCACGCGCTGTTTAAATAGATAAATAGGGCTTTTTCCTATTTATTTAAATACCCTTAACTTTATGCCTTCGGAGCCGTCGTAGGTTGAGGTGGCACGCGTAGTTTAAATAGATAAATATGGCTTCTTCTATTTATTTAAATACCCCCAAACTTATAAAATCCTATCTTGGTGTAGAAAAACACAAACAAAATAAAAATACCCTCTTGCTCAGTGAACAGAGGAGAACAATGTGGAATAAATTTCAAGTCCATTTGATGTATTTTTTTAATTAATTAAACACTGTTTGGGATCATTTGATTCTCCATGCATATTAACACGTCACCTTGGCTTGGAATTTTGGCATGTTGTAGCCTCTATCATAGGAAACATCCTCTAATTTTTCCAAAGTCAGAAAAGGTTCCTATATAGAGATCCATATTTTTCAAGATCTTCCACATTATTCCTTTAAAATAATCATGAAAATTAGCATATTGATTTTAAAATCCATGAAAGGTCCACCATGACTAGAGAAACCTTTGGAAATAATTTCATGGGTCAAGTCATTTAAAGGAAGGTCCACCATGACTAGAGAAACCTTTAGAAATAATTTCATGGGTCAAGTCATTTAAAATACCCTTAAATTTTCTAAATACTAAATCACTAAAATAATTAATTTTACAAAATATAAACATTTAAATGACTTGATTTTTTACCTCCACTGTGATTTATGATCCAGAGAACTCATCACAAAATTTTAAAATATATTGAGTTCATTTGACAACTTAAGTTGATTTTTAAAGATAAATATCTCTTTTGACACTTACATGATTTTTATAAAAAAAAATAAAACTCAAAAGACTATGATTCTTTATTTTTTGAGTTCTCTGTGATAAGGGGTATTTTCTAAAAATAAAATAATATTTATAATAAAAACTTGATTTTAGCCTACTTTAAATATTTAAATAATTAAAAATTCATAATAATCACAAAAATTTAAAACTCATGGAAATGTTCTAAATTGCTTTCTAATCACTTAGGAACAATTAGAATATTTTTTCTGATTTTCTAAATAAAGATATTTACTTTCAAAGCTTAAAATTAATCTTTAAAGGCTAAAAATGAGTTTTTCATTAAAAAAATTCCAGTAAATCAAAGAAAAATATAAAAATTTAAAATTTGCTTCTCTAGGTTCTCTGACCCTAGAGAGATTTTTCAAAAATAAAAAACTTAATTTCACCTCCTAAAATATTTTATTTTTATTAAATAACCCAAAATTTGAAATAATTCTAATAAATCACAGAGAATTCAAAAAATTATGAAATTTGATCTGAAGGCTTATCTAGTCCTAGTCTACCTTCAGTAAAAATTTCAAGGGATTAGAATTTACCTTGGGTCAATTTAGGGAATTTTCTTTGAAAAATCCTATTTTTGCATGAAAATAATTACATAAATTAAATTAAATTTTAAAAGATCGCATTTTTTCCTCTGATGTCTTAATTGAACCATGAATGAGGTAAGATAAAAATTTCAAAGTCATTTTAATTGAATTTGACAAATTATGAAGTGTTAGAGCTTTAGGGGCAAATGTGTAATTTTGGAAACCTTGCCTTAATTAACATTTAGGCCTAATTCAAAGAGGGGAATGGGTAACCTCTGATCTTAATCAATTTATTTGATGCTTGAAAGACAAGGGATNAACTTGGTCATTTTGGGCATGTTGGGCTAACCTTGGGTCTAGATTGGGCTAGCCTTGGGCTAAGTCCAAATTAATTGTTGAAAATGGTCAATAGGAACCTTATGAAGAGTTTTCAACATAAATTGGGTGCCAATTGAGTGGGCAATGGGTTCAATTTGATGAGATTAGGTCGTATGACTTAAATTTGGGGTTTGGCTCAAATCAAAATTAGGCTCAAAGAAGGGACCAATTGAGCTTGAATTTGATTTAGTTTAGTCATATGAAGGGTTAATTTGAGTTTATGACTTAAATTGAGTGAGATTGAGGTCAAATTAATGGACATTTGAGTTGAATTTGGGGAAATTTGGGCCTTTAAAGGAAAATTTGAGGGTCTTCGTCAAAGATGGTCGAATTGGCCAAATTAGGTCATGTGGTAGTTGAGATAAATGAAACTGGGAGTATTTGAAACATTTTGGAAATTTTTAGAATTCTTTAGAATTTTTGAAATTTTTGGCCCATGAGGGGCATTTTCATAATTTGGACTTTTTTGTTGATTTTGGGTAATTTGAGTGTTTTCGAAAGGTTTTAATTGATTTTTGAACAAGTCTGGGTATTTTGGATAAATTAGGGAATTTTGGCCAAATTTAGGGTTTCAAGGGTACTTAGGTAATTTGGGGGAGTTTAGGGGCAAAAGTCTAGGGTGACTATTTTGGGTAAGATTGGGGAACTAACCACCAAAAATAAGCAATGGACCAATGGAAACCCCATTTGGGTCCTCTATACATTGGTCTTAGCTAAACCGTAGCCTAGGGCCAGCAAGTTTAGGGGACCATCTACATGAATTTCCCAAAGGCTCAAGGGACCAAAGTCAATTAATTATAGGTTTACGGTAGTGAATGATTGTGAGTGAAGTGAGTGCCTTAGCTCTAGACCAACACCCAAGGTCAACACTAAGGTAAAATAGCCCTATAGAAACTCTCCTTGAGATCCCCCATATTGACCCCACCTACTAAGTGCTAGAGTTTAGGACCAATATGTGGAACTTCAAGTTGAGTAATGAAGAGTTTAGAATTTCCAATGGTGAGGGTGCCTTTTTCTAGTTCTCTAAGAAAAGTCAAT
>JXCR01122643.1:97770-114821 GCA_002079205.1 Phalaenopsis hybrid cultivar | reverse complement strand
TTTATGTTAGATAGGGGAACTTGTTGGCCTTTTTATAAAAATATTTCGCAGACCAAACGGATGTCACAAATTGTTTAGTCTAGATGATTGAATTCCTATTACAAGTGATATATTTATTCTTCGAGATAAGTGTATTGCTTTTAGTATTGCATTAAATCATTTAAACTATTTAAAAATGTGGGACTCGTTTGGTCTCATTTATTTTAAAAATTAAAATGTTACTTCTTAAAAAAAAAAGTTGTATTTATATTTAAATTATTTTCAAAATCACAAAATCATCACCTTTTCAAATCACGAAAGCAAAGTTGAACGATAAAACGGCCGACAGATATCCTTCTTGTGGATAAGACTAGAGAAGAGTTCAGAAAAAATTTGAATTATGGAGGTCTACATTGGAGTCTAAAGGTCTTCGTTTGAGTAGATCTAAAACTAAATACATGGAATGTGATTTTAATAGTACTAGATTTGGTGGTAGAGTTAAAAGATGTAAACATTTTAGATATCTCAGATCTATTGTCCAAAGTGATGGTGATATGATGAAGTTGTTATTAGTAGAATTCAAGTTGGTCAATTGAAGTGGAGGAATGCATCGAGCCTAATATATGATAGAAAAGTACCGCTCAAACTTAAAGGAAAATTTTATAAGATTGTAGTAGAATTGTAAAAGCCTTCGTTTAGGTAGATCTAAAACTGAATACATGGATTGTAATTTTATTAGTAGATCTAATGGCAGAGTTGTAATTATGGGTGATCAAATCATTAAAAGATGTGAACATTTCAGATATATCAGGTCTATTGTTGAAAGTGAGGTGATATAGATGAGGATGTTATTAGTAGAATTCAAGTTGGTCAGTTGAAGTGGAGGAATGCATCGAGCCTATTGTGTGATGGAAAAGTACCACTCAGATTGAAAAGAATATTTTATAAGATAGTAGTGAGACCTGCAATGTTTATGAAGCAGAATGTTGGTGGTAGCCTTTAAAAGAGAAGCATAAAATTAAGTTAAGTGCTGCTGAGATGAGAATGCTTAGGAGGATGAGTGGGTTGAAACTTACAGACAAAATGAAAAATGAATGTATTTATGATAGGGTAGTTGTAGCTCCAGTGGCGGACAAAATTAGAGAGAAATGTCTTAAATGGTTTAGTCACATTAAACACCGATCATCTGATAATCCGGTAAAGAGTAGATGTTTTAGATTCGACTTATGTTAATAACGGCAGATGTAGACCTAAAAATATTGAGGCATATTGTATACAAAAACATTCTTAAGTTATTATAACTAAATGAAAATATGACACTCAATAGGACACAATGGAGAAAGGGACTCATGTAACTGAGCACACTTCGTGGGATAAATGCCTGTTGTTGTTTTTGTTGTTATTAACATGTATGCAAGACAACATTATTAAATTTTTAAAGTTTTTAGTACCAAAATTAGCTTAGGATGAGAACCTCTAAGTGAAATCCTACAAGGCTCTAATAAGTTAAAATCATATCAAAAACCCTTTTATGTTGTAGTTGTACTTTACATAACGATAGTAATCAGGGTTGTCAAATTACTGTTAGAAATGAAATGACATTTTATGAAACCAATAGCCCCTGCAAGCCAATTCAAACACATTGCACAGTCAAAAAGATGAAGAGCTAGGCAAAATAAGTCATTAACATAAGTCTAAGCCAATTATTTGCAGTCTGTTTCTTTCTTCTACTCTATTAATTCCTGATGGGTGTGACATGAGGCATAAATTCTAGTTCATGCTGGGTGTGACAATTCTTCCATTCTGGTCCTTCACTGTTTCTATAAGGCTATATGAAGAGAGGGCATTTTTTATGCTTATTTTCACAATTCAATTTCATAAATTTTAATCATTTGTATAACACATAAATGGAGTACACTGAGAATCCAACATAAAGAGTTATCTAATAATTCTTTACCAACCATCACAGACTCCAGCCATGTGACCGACATCTCGGATGCCCTAGTGTTTTTGAATGAAATATTTGAAATCTAAAATATTTTTTTATAGATTTTATAACTTGAATTTTTCTACAATTTAGCACTACATGCTAGGTATTTTACGCAAGTGTCCGTATCGTTCAAGTAATATTGAGTTTTTGAGGCTAGAACATCGATCCCACAGGGAAGGCTTTTATTTTAAAAACTTAAGAAAAGTTTTAGCCTATTAAAAAGAGTCTTTGCCAGGAAATAAAATCGATTTAAATTGTACTTGTAAATTCTACCAAAATATCACTAAAACTATAAATTTACTTTAAAGTTAATTTTACTAAAGTTAAATAAGTTAAGAAAGATCAAGTTATAAAAAATACCCTCCCTGGGCAATGAAATAAGTAATTTATGTAGGAGTGGAATACTTAGAATTTATATATTATAATTTCTAACAAATAGAAGCATTCATTTTCTTTACCTCATTTGAGTGCATAAAGAAGTTTGGTTTAACTAGGTAAGTGTTTCTATCTGTCACCCTAGAAACATCCAAGTTACCTCCAACAAAACATATTTGTTTGCACTGCACTAAGGACAACTTTTCCTTCACCCAAGAGTGTAATGTGATTTCTACTAGTTTTTAAAGCCACAACCCTCTTAGATCTTTATGGAGTCACAACAGATTTAACATATCACTTGGCTAGATTGATAAGTAAATAAAGCAGGAAGCAAGAAACCATCACATTATTAAATAAAAAATCTTTCTAAATGTATCCAGATACCTACAAATAATACTACTTCATCACAAGAGGAAGGTACAAAGGATCTACTCAAAGTGCATTAAGAAAACACAACAATCCATTATCTTATAATAAAGTAAATCCATACACAATAAGTTTACAAATAATATAAGAAAATTCAAAATGAAAACTTATTTTTCTCCCTAAAAAAAAAAAGTAAAAACTCCTCAAATGATCAACATGTGTTCCTTGCACTATTTATAGCAATCCTTTAGAATATCCTCTCAATTATTTACAAGAAAATGCAAGAAAATACAAAACCTCACTTTAAACTCTACTTTTCGACACACTTAGACTTTTTCTGTGGCTTTTCAAATGATCCTTCTCTCCAAATGAACTGCTTCTCCCTGCTCATAACCTCCAATTTCGTGCATAACCACTGCGGAAACTTCAGAGAGCAGTTCTGGCACATATGAGTCAGTCTATGGCAGGCGTCACTTTCTCAAATAAGCCTAGGAAATAACTGACGCCTGGGCGCCACTCTATGGCGCCAACTTCTCTAGTTTATGGACACAATCTAGCGCCTAGGCGCCCATATGCAGCGCCATGGAGTAGCACCAACCTGCTATTTGCTCAATTGCTCCATTGCTCCCCGCTCATAACCTCCAATTTCGTGCATAACTACTGCAAAAACTGCAGAGAGCAGTTCTAGCGCCTATGAGTCAGTCTGTGCGCCTAGGCGCCACTTTCTTAAGTAAGCCTAGGAAATAAATGGGCCTAGGCGCCACTCTATGGTGCCTGGCGCCAACTTCTCTGGTTTATGGACACAAATATGCGGCGCAATGGCGCCATGGAGTAGCGCCAACTTGCTATTTGCTCCATTGCTCCATATGCCTCCTTTTCGCTCTGTTTTCACTCCAGTTTGTTTCAAATCTCCTACCTTTTATATCTGCAACGAAAACACAGAATATCTTCCTTTAAAGTGCAATTTCATCAAAAATAAGTGTTAAATATAAAAGAAAATTTAGCATACTACCAGGCATGTCAAAATCCCCCAAATTTAAATGTTACTTGTCTTTAAGTAACATTATAACTTTAAAAATTATTTGTTGATTTGAGGTAATGTGTTTCTTTAGGATTTCCTATAGTTTTACCTCAAGAATATCATAGTGAAATCTATGGGAAATTTTAGTGAATAAGGCTAGGATTAAGGCATAAGAATATCTTGTACTCAACTTAGGAATTCTGATTTTCTATTCACTTTAAAATCAATTGCAATTTGTCAAATTTGGGATTCCTAGAAAATATAAAAGATAATTTTAAGCACTCTATTAGTAAAGATTTAACTAATACTATTATAAAATAAAATCAAACTTAAGATTGTATCTAAGTTTTCTCCTTTAAGAAAGTTCAAGTGAAACTAATTTTTTATTCGAGTTCTCCTCAAGCTTCTTCTCACTTTTTATTTCTTCTACCTTCTTTTTCTTTTCCTTTTCTTTTTTTTTCTTCAATGATCATTTTCAATCCTTTCTCTTTTTTTTATGTGAACATTACTATAGCTGTATCAGCTTTTAAAGGGCTTGAATATCAATATCCTTCTCCCAGTTAAAAAATCACACTTTTCTTCACTTGAGATTTGTGAGTATTAGTTTAACAATGGGTTTTAATAGAGGCTCAATTCTTTATGAAGTATAGATCTAGGAATCTTAGCTTTTCAAAAATACAGTTCTTTCTTTACCAATAGTAAAATCATTTTACTATTGTTTTCTATAAAATATCTTAACTTTAGAACAATCCTATTTTCCCAAAATCTCAACTAAGTTCTCTATAACATCATTCAAATCAAAATTTTAATACCCTAAAGGTAACATCACATACCATAACTAGTTTTAAAGTGATATCAATTTAAAGAGTAAACTACTGAGGACAAATAAAATTAAGCTTTTAAAAGTTTTTCTTTCCCCCGAAACTTGATTTTTAAAATATACAACATTAAAAGCAAGAATATAAATAGGGAGAAAAGAAAACTAACTTTTTATCACATGATTGTATTACCAAAAAAGCAGGTATAAGCAGAAAAGATCAATATGTATAAGTAAATCTCGCTTCAACATTTTTCATATAAAATTGCTCGACAATAACAAAAGCTAATCAATTCATTCAAGCAGAAGCAGTAAAACATATAGACTAGTACATAAAACAAACATGAAAATACAATAGAACAATCAAGAAGTGACAAGGAATATTTAAATATTCATGTCCACTACATCCAAATGAAAAGTACTACTACTCATTCCCATCATCATCATCATCATCATCATCTTTCTCTGAATCCTCATCCATTGACCTGCGACGTTCAAACAACTGATAGGTTGGATAAGCAGGAAACTCAACTATCTTATCTCCTCTAATCCAATTGTTTTGTCTATACAATTCCAAAAGAGAATGATGAATACCAGCTTCATTATTGTTTCGACGTTTGTTCTGCAAATCCAAGTGTTCCAAATAATCTGCATTTTCATGCACTTGGTTCTGAATAATGACGACATCACCTTCTACAGTCTTCAAACGATCCAATATAAAATCCATGCTTGCAGAAGGTTCAACTGAAGCATGAGAAGTGGATGACCTTGAAGTAGAAGGAACTTCAGAAGAACTAGATCCATGTCCAAAAACAGCATGTTTCACATATAAATCTGCAATGGTCTTACTAATGGGCTTCAATAGAAACAGCAACTCCTCTCATTTGTCAAAACCAACACCAGATTGCTGATAAAAGGAGAAAATAAGAGACGAATATCCTAAGCATAAAGTAGAACTTCCTAGTACAACACTGATGATAGATTTGTAGATAAGAGAGTCAATATCAATAGTCTTCATCGTCTGGATACAATAGTTCAAAGCTGTTCTCTCTCAAGTAACCTCAATGTGATTGATGGAAATAAGAAGTCTGACCGAGATAAAATACTGTCATGCCTTGGACGGAGCATTTAGCTTAGATGAAGAAAAAATTACCTCGTAGTAATTTCTAACCTTCCAAATTCCTTTTCCATCAGTCAAGAACTTAATAAGATCATCAAGTTGAGAATCAGTATGTTCAAATGAAGAGTAAAAACAATCAGATATATCTCCCAAAGAATATAGTGAATTGATACGGTGCAGGGGTAAAATTCACCCTCATTTCCCTAACGAAGACGGAATCATCAGAAGCCCAGGGAGATTTGCATAGAGCCCTCTCACAAAAGAAATGACAGCTAAAGCAGTAGTATAGCAAAATGTTTCCCAATGACGAAAAACAATAATGTTTTCTACATCTCCAACAGGGCTAATGAAACCTCGCGCATCGATTAGTTTCTTCGATATAAAAAATTCATTATATCTTTCCTAAGCTCCATAGCTAGCAAATTTCTTACTATCAAATGCACTTTTACCCTTACTCCATTTGGTTTTAGGTGCCATAACAACTAGAGAAAAATGAATAAAGAAAGAAATGAGTTCAAATGTAGGATGTCTTTTACTCAAAATGCAAGTTTAGAGTATAAATCAACTCTCCCCAAGTACTTTTTCTTCTTCTCGTTGTATTCCCAAAAAAACCCCAAAAACTTCTCAATCGCAGAAGAAATCACAGGGTTAAGGAAAAGTCGCAAGGTACAAGAAGTTTTACCCGAGGAAGATGAAGTTTGCTTTTTCTCAAGCCCTAAAATACACGCAAACACCAAGAGGAAGAAGACCCTAGGAGTCACCTTCAATGCTTCAAAGAAAGGTTGGGGAAGATGTCACGGTTGGGAGGGATGTCGCGTGCAAAAGAAAAAAAAATTTGACCTATGCCGGTATTTTTCTAGTTTTTGTCGAGCAAGTGTTTTGGTGTCTATGCGCCGTGGTTCGACGACTAGGCACTGCGATATGTGGCGCCATGGCTCCGCCTATTGGAGCCTAGCCAATGCTTTGTTTTTTCCTTTGTTTTTTTAAAGCACCATTTCACCTTAGGTGTATATAACCTAATTTGCACGACTCAACTTCATTTTTGGCTAATTAAATTTAGTAATTGTAATCCTCCCCAAGTTTTCATTCGCTCTAATAAACTCACAGCACAAAAGATATGAAAAAATCCAACTTTTCTTCCTTCTCATCACATCTCCCTTCATTACTTCTAATTTCTGACGAAATCACTTTTCAATGATCAATTGGGAACTTATAGATATTTTATTAAGGTAAATCATTAACAAGATTGTCCCTGATATGTTGGCTTATGTGTTGTCAACCTCAGGTAATACCTCGTCTCATAAGACATGCACCTCTAACAATAATAAGAATTATGTGAAGACATCCTCATATTCATCACTAGCTAGTTTATTAAACCCATCTGATGCCAACATGGTCAGATAAAGAAAGTAATAGAATCTCAATAGACATGTCCAATGTCTAAACCCAACATGCCTCCAGTAAATCCTCAAGTTCAGTTGAGAACTGACATAGTGAATTAATTAATCCAACTGTCACAAGAGAACAAATATAAGTTTAAGCACTACGAGAGGCTAAGTAATCGTCACACTCATAAATTACCAAAAATTAAAGCAAAACAATTCAAATCTAACAAATCAACACACAACTTCACTCAAACCACAATATAACAATACTAACTATATCACACTAAAATACAAACAAACACGTAAATACAAACCTTGGGTTATCTCCCAAGAAACGTTTGGTTTAACGTTATCAGTCAGACGAATTGAATTCTTACTCAAGTTGAGCCATCATTAAAACTTCATTAATCATACACCTATTTCCACCTCTGTAAAGTTTAAGTTTTTGTCCGTTCACTTTAAACACTTTATCATTTTTAGGATCTTTAATATTAATTGCACCAAATGGATACACTTTAATTACAATAAACGACCCTGACCACCTAGGCTTAAGTTTTTCGAGAAAATAGTTTCAAGTTTGTATTATATAGTAAAATTTCTTGTCCAAGTTCAAATTCTTTTCTCAGAATATTCTGATCATGCAAATTTTTCATCTTTTCTTTATAAATTTTTGCATTTTCATAAAATTCGTGTATAGTTTCCTCGAGTTCATTTAACTGCAACAATCTCTTATTGCGAGTTTTTTTTTTTAAATTATAATTGAATTCTGTAATAGCCCAATAAGTCTTATGTTCTAATTTCACCGGCAAGTGACGAGCTTTTCCAAGAATGAGCCTATAAGGTGACCATTCTGTATGGGTTTTGTAAGCAGTCTTATAAGCCCAGAATGTATCAAGTCTAGCAACCAATAATTTCTATTAGGATTAGCAGTCTTTTCTTAAATTATCTTGATTTCTCTATTAAATACTTCTGCTAAACTACTCGTCTGAGGATGATAGGTTGTAGATATTTTATGCTTAATTATATATCTAACTAATAGTGTCTCAATTTTTCTATTCTTACAATGGTTTTCTCCATCACTAATGATTACTCTAGACATGTCAAATCTACATAAAATATTTTTTATTAAGAACTTAGCTACCCTTTAAGCCTCACGTTTTGGAAGAGCTACTGCCTCAATCTATTTTGAGACATAATACACAGCTATTAAAATATATAAGTTTCCAAAAGAAGCTAGAAATGATCCCATAAAATTTAAACCCCATACATCAAATATATCTCTAAAGTAAGTTTATGGGCATTTCATCTCTCTTAGATATGTTGCATACTCTCTGCATCTATCACAAGTTTTTACGTATATATTCACATTCCTAAACGGAGTAGACCAATAAAATTCAACTTGTAATATCTTAAATGCAGTTCTATCAATACCATAATGTCCCTAAAACTTAAAATCATAACATTTCTGAATAATTTCCTAAATTTCTTCTAAAGGTACACATCTTCGGATAATTTGATCTTTACATTTTTTATATCGCATCTTGAATGAATTTTTTTCGTTGAGGATATGTTAATTCATATGGGTACAATATCACTAATGATAAAATTAATTGTCAGCATACCATGGAACACACTAACTAGTAAAGCATGCAGTTGTTCATCAAGAAAATTTTTATTAATTTCATCTTCATAATTATATGATTTTTCCTATTCCAACCTATATAAATGGTCCGCTATTTGATTATTCGATCCTTTTCTATCCACTACTTCAAAATTGAATTCCTGCATCAGAATGATCCATCTAATTAATCATGGTTCAGCATCCTTCTTTAGTAAAAGATATCTAATAGCAGAATGATTGGTATGAACAATACATTTAGTTCCGATGAGATAAGATCTAAATTTATCAAAAACATATACTATTGTTAATAATTCATTCTTAGTCGTAATGTAATTATATTGAGCTTCATTAAGAGTTTCTGTATAGTATATAGCTTTAAAAATCTTTCCATATATTTGTCCTAACACTGCCCCAATAGCATAATCACTTGCATCACATATCAACTTAAATGGCCTCCCCCAGTCAGGTGAGACTATAATAGGAGCGGTGATTAATTTTTTTTATTACATTAAAGGCATTTAGGCAATCTTAATAAAAATTAAATAAGGCATCTTTTTTTAAAAAAGGACAAAGAGACTTAGCGATTTTTTGGAAATCTTTAATATATCGTCTAAAGAACCCAACATGTCCCGGAAAACTTTTAACTCCTCTCACTGTAGTAGGAGAAGGTAGTTTAGCAATTACTTGACTCTTTGTTGTGTCTACTTCAATGTTATTTTTCAGATATTTTATGTCTCAGAACAATTCCTCCGGCGACCATGAATTAACATTTTTCCCAATTGAGAACAAGGTTGAACTCTTCACAGCATTTTAGCATGTTTGATAAATGATTCAAATATGAATCAAATAAGGTTCCAAATACTGAAAAATTATTCATAAAAATTTTTATCTTTTAATCAAGTCACAAAAAATAGACATCATGCACCTTTGAAATGTAGCAAGTGCGTTACATGCCCCAAAGGAAATTCTTTTAAAAGCAAAAGTCCCATATAGACTCGTGAATGTAGTCTTTTCTTAATCATCAAAAGCTATAGGTATTTGATGATATCCAGAATATCCACCTAAAAAACAAAAATATCGGTGACCAACAAATCTATTCAACATCTGGTCCATAAAGGGTAAAGGAAATTGATTTTTCCTAGTGGCTAAATTCAATTTTTTGTAATCAATACAAATTCGTCACCGAGTGACTTGTCTGGCAGGAATTAATTCATTTTGTTCATTCACAGCTACTGTCACTCCGAATTTCTTAGGAACACAATATATATGACTAATCCAAACACTATCAGAAATAGGATAGATAATACCCACATCTAATGCTTTAATATCTCCTTTTTAACAACTTTTTTCATAATTGGATTTAATCTTCTTTGAGGATCTGTCTTGGGTTTATGATAATATTCCATCAGAATTCTATATATACAAATTGAATGACTGATTCATTTAATATCTGCTAAGGTCCATTTGAAAGTTTTCTTATAATTTATTAGATTTTTCATTATTTTTTCTTCTTGTGATTGAGTCAAATCTGAGTGTATGATGACTGGTAATGTATATGAGTTTTCTAAAAAATCATACTTAAATGTGTAAGTACCTTCATCTCAAGTTCAGGAGGTTCTTCAATAGAAGGAATGACCGGCTTACTATTTTTTGTTGCATCTAAAATCTCAAACCTCTCATGAAATTTAAGTCTTCAGTAAACAATATATTTAACTCATCTTGGAAATCCATATCATTCTCATAATCTAACTCTTGTTTTTCTTATTTATATTCATAACTTTCTCAGAAATAGTTACTACTAAAATAATTAATTAAGTCCATCGAAAAACACTCGTCTTCTTTTCTTTAAGAATGATATTTCATAAACTTTAAAACATTAAATGTAACTTTGTGACCATTTGCTCTCATGGTTAACTCGCATTTTTGCATATCTATCATAACTCGTCCAATAGCAAAAAAAATGTCTCCCTAAAATAAATGAAATTTCTTTCTTCTTCCATATCTAACACAATGAGATCGACAGGGAAGATAAATTTATCCACTTTAACTAATATATCTCATACGACCTCCTTTGGATAAGTGATAGATTGATCAGCTAACTGAAGTATTACAGTAGTTGGAGAAATATCTTCTAAACCTAACCTTCTGAAAATAGATAACAGCTCAAGGTTAATGCCTGCTCATAAGTCGCATAAAGTTTTTCCAAAAAATTCTCTTCTATTACGCAGGGAATAGTAAAACTCTCAGGATCTTTATGTTTTTGAAAAAGTTTTTTCTGAATTATAGCGTTGCACCCTTCACTTGGTGCAATAGGCTCATAATCTTCAAACCTTTTCTTCTTATTAAGGATGTCCTTTATAAATTTTACATAGCTAGGCATTTGCTCCAGAACTTTAGCGAAATGAATATTAATAGTTAAATTTTTAAATATTTCCATAAATTTTAAAAATTATTGATACAACTTATGTTGTTTAAGACTTTCAAGAAATGGAGGTAGTGATTTTTCTAAGTTAATCCTAGTTGGAGAGCTTGGTTTTTCTAGGTACTTGGAAACATTTTCTTCAGATCTTTCAGTTTCCACGGTCTCTCTCAACCTCAGTCTCATTTAGGAACTACATCATTCATCTATCTTCTACTTCTTAGTTTGACAACTTTAACTTGCTCTTTATTCTTCTATGTAGGGTTTATCTCAATGTTGCTAGGAAGAGTTTCTTGGGGCCTATTGTTGAGTGAGTTAGCAATTTGTCCTAGTTGATTCTCTATATTTCTTATCGTTGTACCTTGACTTTGCAATTAGTTTCTCATTTGTAACACAACCTCCTTCAAAGACAACTTCTCCTTAAATTGTTGATTATTATTAAAATCTGGTGGATAAGAAGGTCCATAGTTGGTACTACCCTGGATATTTCAGTTTCCTATTGGATTTACTTATTATTTTCTCACTCACCTCCAGAATTATTATTCCAGTTAAAATTAAGATAATTCTTTCAACCTGGGTTATAAAAATTGGAATAAGAGTTGTTAGGTTTGTTGTTAATGACATTAAAGATCTCTAATGATGACTTGTTAGAATCAACCATCTTCCCTAATGAATTTTCCTCAATTACTGAAGGTGTTTGAGGTTAGTTCATTCCAAATTAATCTAGCTTTTTAGATATTGGTGCAACTTGAGAAGTAAGAATTACAACACATCCGTATCATGAACCCTAGCTACCTTTTTACAAATTACCCTTTTAGAAGACCATTGAAAATTATTTGTAGTCATCTCTTCAATTAAAGAGTGAGCTTCATCAAATGGCTTCGACAAGAGTGAACCACCAGCAGCAGCGTCAATGATAGATTTAAGAGATCCTCTAAACCCATTGTAAGAAGTTTAAATGATTAATCAATCGAGCGGAGCATGATGTGAACACTTCCTAAGAAGTTTTTAAAATATTTCTCATTCTTCGTATATTGATTCACCTTTATACTGGCAAAATGAGGTAATATCATTTCTAAATTTAGCACTTTTTGAACGTGGAAAATACTTATCTAGAAATTTATGAGCTAAGTCACCCCAAGTTCTGATAGATCCGGGTGCTAATGAGTTCCAACACATTTTAGATTTATCCCTTAATAAAAAGGAAAAAAACCAAAATCTAAGAGCGTCATTTGGCACGCCGTTATAACAAAATGCAGCATAAAGTTCTAAAAAACTTACTAAGTGTAAATTTGGATCCTCATATGGAGTTCTCCCAAACTGGTTGTTCTGCACCATTTGAATAATAGCAGGTTTCAACTCTAATGTGTTAGCTTCTACAACACGAGTTTGATATTTAAGTGAATTTCATCTGTCGTAGGATTAATGCAATCCCTTAATGGTCTATGTGCGTTATCATATTCATTTTATAATATTTGATTATCTAAGTTGTTCTGTTAAGTATTCGTCATTTCTTCTACAAATTGGTAAAGTACTTCGTGCTTTCTAATCTTTCGAATTTTTTTTTCTGATTCAGAATCGTAAGCACCCTTCTTGAAAATCCTGCACTACGCATGCACAACTAAAGTTTAATAAGTAAACTACAGAAAAACACAAATAAAACACTCAAATATAATAATCTTTTTATACTATTTTAAACACACAAACAAAAAGTTACACAAAGAAACTACAATACGATTTTCCAAATCTAAGTCTAATTAGTTCAACTAAAATTTTCCTAAGGCTTAACCATCGCACTTCCCCGCAACGTCGTCAAAAGCATGACCAACCTGTCGGATGCCCTAGTGATTTTTAATGAAATAATTGAAATCTAAAATATGTTTTATAGCTTTTATAACTTGAATTTTTCCATAATTTAGCACTACACATTAGGCAATTTACGCAAGCGTACGTATCATTCAAGTAATATCAAATTTCGGAGTCTGAAGTATCGATCCCACAAAGAATGTTGTTATTTTAAAAACTTAAGAAAAGTTTTAGTCTATTAAAAGGAGTCTTAGCTTAGAAATAAAATTGATTTAAAGTGTGTTTGTAAATTCTACCAAAATATCACTAAATCTATAGATTTACTCAAAAATTAATTTTACTAAAGTTACATAAGTTAAAAAAGATTAAGTTATGAAAAATACCCTCCCCATGCAATGAAAAAAGTAATTTGTGTAGGAGTGGAACACTTAGAATTTATATATTATAATTTGTGACAAATAGGAGCATTTCTCTTCTTTACTCTCTTTCGAGTGCATAAAGAAATTTGGTTTTACTGGGTAAGTATTTATGTCTGTCACCCTAGAAACCTCCAAGTTACCCCCATCAAAACCTATCTCTCTATCTATTTGCACTGTCCTAAGGACAACTTTTCATTCACCCAATAGTGCAATGTGGTTTCTACTATTTATTAAACCCACTGCCCTTTCGAATATTATTGGAATCACAAAAGATTTTAACATATCAATTGGTCAGATTGATAAGTAAATGAAGTAGGAAATAAAAATTTTCATAATAATAAATAAAAACTCATTTTAAATATATCCACATACTACTACTTCATCACAAGAGAAAAGGTACAAATAATCTACTCACAGTGCATTAAGAAAACACAATAATCTATTATCTTATACTAAAGCAAATTTATACACAATAAGTTTAAACTAATATAAGACAATTCAAAATGAATACTTATCTTTCCCCCTGAGAAAAGAAGTAAAAAATCGTCCCCAAATGATCAACACTGTTCCTTGCACTGCTTACAGCAATCCTTTACAATATCCTCACAATTCTCTCCAAGAAAAATGCAAAAAATACAAAACCTCACTTTAAACTCTACTTTTCTGCACAGTTAGACTTTTTCCTTAGCTTCATAAATGATCATCCTCTCCAAATAAACTACTTCTCCCCGCTCATAACCTCCAATTTCGTGCATAGCCGCTGCAGAACTGCACAAGACAGTTTTGACGCCTAGGCGCCACTTTCTCGGGTAAGCCTGGAAAATCACTGGCGCCTAAGCGTCAGTCTGTGGCGTCATGGTGCCACCTCTGATTTCGGGGCACAATCTAGCGCCTAGGTGCCCATCTGCGGCGCCATGGTGCCATGGAGTAGTGCCTAGGCGCCAACCTGCTATTTACTCTGATGCTCCATATACCTCATTTTCGCTCCATTTCCGCTCATATTTGCTCCAAAAACTCCTACCTTTTATACCTGCGACTAAAACATGCAAATATATTCCTTTAAAGTGCAATTTCATCAAAAATAGGTGTTAAATATAATAGAAAATTTAGCATGCTTCCAGACATGTCACCTTGCCATGGAAGTCACTACTTGCAATAGTCTCCAGCTCGTCATTACTACTACAGGAGCAGAGAATGCATGTCTAGCGATTGAAATCACAGAAATTAGTAGATGGCTGGTTGACTGCAATGAAGAAAGAATGAAATGCACTACGATAGACTTGATGTGGATGAGAAACGAAGCACATAGATATCAACTCAGCAAATTCAGTTGGCGGTAGCATAAAAGTATTAAGCAGCACTGGCAAAAGCAAAGCAAGGGGAAGAAAACATTGGATGTCAAGGAAGAGTAGAGGGCAGATTTCATTTGGCAAGCAAATATTGTCAGCAGAATCACTATAGATGGTTGCATAAGCCTGAAAGGCACTTAAGAAGGTGAGGGCAGTGGTGGCATCCAACAAAGACTAGCCTAATTGCAAGCTATAACTCCTCTGCTTCTCTCAATTGTTCATGTCTCTCTCTCCCTCCTTCTCTCTCCCTCTCTTTCTCTCTCTCACTCAAGCAACAAGGTAGTCTGTCAGTTAGTCCGCCAGACAAAAAATTAGCCAGCTCATCTTTCACATGTCTTAGGTAGCATTTTTTACCAAATTTCAATTAGAAAATTTTCCTGTGGAATAAACCACCGGCTAGTCCGCCAGTTACCTGTTATAATCAAAACGGACGACATAAAATCTCATTTCTCCTTATTTCTCATCGCGCATCTCTTTTAGCCAAAGATGTTCGCTCTGCTTTAGCAACTCGATTCTTCTATTTAAAGCATTATTCTCCTCATTTTCTTCCTGTAATCAAATAAAAAACTCATTCATTATCTTCTAGAATTATTAATTTGATATTTCATCCGTTAAATCTCATGTTTCGCTAACTTGAAATTTTAAAAAAAAAGTTAAAAGTAACACAAATTTTGTTAACTATTTAAGTGGATTTCATTTATCTTATATTATATTGGTATTTAGGGGTTTTATCTTCAAATTTCTTGTTTAGATTACTTAAATTCAGATTAGAGTTCCTTTTAAAATGAATTAGATTTTGCAACAGCTGTGGTTTAATCTAGTGGGATTAAATTAATTAATTCAGGAGAAACTTTTACAAGATTTAAAGATTTACTGCACTATTATTTGGGAAAAAAAATGATATGGGCCAAAAAATTTAGGCTCAATATATTCCATTTTAGACTCAACTCAAATTTAGGGCAACATAAATACTAAAAAAAAATTCTCTTTAGTGTCAAGTAAGGTTAATTGGTTTAATTGTGGGCATGGATAAGAAGCATTCAGTCAACTAGTCTCTTAAGACTCAATTTTGACATGATGTTCAAACAAACTCTTATAATTGTAGTACATTAAATGGCAATTAACCCTATAATGATATATAATTTTTACATGTATATATAGAATTTTTGTATCAATTACTCTGTGTTATTTATCTTAATAAAACGTACTAGTTGTATAGACTTAGCAATGACTCAATTAAGTTATTTCCAGTTAATCTTAAGGTACTGCTACTTCTATACTTCTTCATATTAGTTGTAACCATTTCCAGACTTTTGCTCTTACATTGACAGGTCACCTATAGATATCAACAATGAAAGATTATATATGCACAATATATTGCGTCTGAATACAAAAGAATTAGCCGATGAGTTTTTGAATAGTATTGAGTATTTCATGCAAGTAAATACTCAGTTTTTTATTTATATTTTATAGTAAAAGTTTTGATGTCCGTGAGTGAGACATAAGAAACAAGCATACTTGACGCCAGACAAGCTCAAGTTAGATTTATATCGTAGGGGATTTCAACGAATTTCTAGTTTGGTACTTCACACAATAAATATGAGCCGTATATTGATTCCAGGCTCATGCTTCGATGAGCTATGCTCCTTTAAACGATATAATTCTTAAACATACAAGAGATAATGTTCGATGCAACAAGAGCTCATTCTGTTGGGCAAGTGGTGAATGAGCCACTAAAAAGAAAAGCTCAAAAGTTTAACAAATTATTAAATGCAGCGCAATGGCCATTATAGAAAAGTTGCACGAGCTATTTTAAATTATCCACGGTTGTGTTGACCTCATTTTTAGTGAGGTCTAGTATTTCTCGTAGGAGTTAGGATCTAGAGGGTTGACCTCGTCCGTTCTTCCCTGACTTTCTTCTGCCCGCGACCTTCCTTCCCGAAGCCGCGCCAGTCGCTCTGAGCTGTGGTTTTCCTTTTCTTGGTAATTTGACTCTGGGAGGCTTGCTCCCTGGTACACTGGAATGGCATTTCTTCTCCTCTTCCCGATGCTTCCCTCGCTGCCATTAGTCTCGCCGCTCGGTCCGAGAGACTTCGGTGGCTTCGCCTTCTGTGGGCAGGGGGCGTGTCCTTTTCCTTCGTGGCCCGATTCGAGTGTCGTGGGTCGTGGGTGTGATCTCTTCTCTGTTCTCCTCTCGTCTCTGCCTATAAGGGTAGTTCTTTTGGATTTTTAGGAGGTTGTTGAGAAAAGGTTTTCTAAGAGGAGAGTAAGAATTTTGACTGTGGGGAGATTGGAGAGGGAATTTCTGTGAGAGCACTTCTTTGGGGTGAACTATTGTGTTGCAGGGCTTTACTTTGGCATTCTTGAGGTACTCTTCTTCCCCC